>JAPMOR010039505.1:95070-154749 GCA_026543865.1 Argiope aurantia | reverse complement strand
ATGGCATGATTAAATCATGAATGACGAATATTTAATTATTTTTTATTCTAATTTATATACAAAGTGATTCATGAGTGACGAATATTTAAATTTTTATTCTGATTTATATGCAAAATTGTAACCTATTTTGAGAGTTCAATCTTATGGCTTGCATCGAGTGTGATATTGGAGGCTTGGCTGTACGTTGAATAAAAGAAAAAGGAGAACAAACGACTAATTGATTTAAATAATTTACTCATAATTTTAGATGTCGAGGTATTTTACATATATTCATGCATTATTTACTTCAAATAATGAAGTGCATATTAGCGTCACGATTGAAATTCATATTTCGGGTGTGCACATATTTTACTTCTATTTACATTACACTTTGAATCAATACTAGAGCTATTATCGGATAGCCATCAAGATTTTGAATTTATAGATCAGATGAAGAGGACGACATCAAAACAAGCATTATAAATACCCATGTCACATTAATACAAAATTGATATGGGTAAAAAAGATTTTCATAAATGTGCAAATTTAATTCGTACGACGGGTCTTCGATAAAGCAGAAATTTGAGTCAAGATTGATCGAAAAGCTAAGCTTTGTCCCGTGTCTTTCATAAAAATACAATTAATAGATTATACAACTATTTAAAGCTGAATTCGTGGCAAACAAGGTTTGTTACAATGGCTTTGTTACAATGCAAAATGACACGCCATGACTTGCCATTTATATTGTCAAAGTTACAATAAGCCAGTATGTTCAGTGAGAAAAAAGAAGGGAGGGGTGTCTTGGAATTCTACGTTGTTACTGCTTCTTTGTTAAAATTTCTTCAACTTTTGCGATTCAAATATATAATTATATCTGCGATATCAAAGATGATGCTATACAATACTTTAAATGTCGTGACAACAAGTTTTTAAAAGATATTACGCAGGGAAATCGAGTGAGTGGCTGTCCCACTAGAATGAACACAACAGTCCAATGGAAGTGGATGAGAGCCGACACACAATTCGAATGCACTTTCTTTTTTGCTGCTGCAGTGAGATGACGAGGAATTACATTAATGGCGATGTTATTATAAATATACAACATGAATAACTCAAGTCTTTTTTTCCAAAGTAAGGATTTAATTCAGTTAAGATTTAATACATATCAACTGTACTCAATTCTGATCTATTTAAACAAGATTTTAAACTCCAATACTGCTGCAGATATCATATTATTAACTTTCGTATTATTTGCACTGACATATCAAATAAATTTAAACGAATTATAGAAATTTAAAATTTTTAAGTTTAACATTTTAAAAAAAATAAAAAATCGGTAGAAAATTTTTTATATCTCCCAAACTTTGCAACTTAATCCATAAAAAAAAAAAAATCAGACCGTCTGATAAATTGATAAAAATTGCGCATTGGTGATTTCTGACTTCTCGGCTTCTCCGAAACCAAATAATTATAAAAAGAACGGAATCGGAATTTGACCCCACGAATTCTCTCAATATGACAATTTCCGTCCTAAAATCAATTCAAAGAAAAATGTCAACGCATTCGTCACAATATTCCACTTGGATCTTAAAATGACATCTTTTGAAATACGGAGAAATTGTGTTACTTTTAAAATCTAAAACTGATTGGAACTTATGCAACTTTTAATTATTTTGGGGGAGAAAAATAATTTTAATTCAACTTGGAGCCTACAACTCAATTAATTTTCATGCCTTATTACGACACTAAAACTTTTAGATGTTTTACTGTTTTTCGAATTGTTAGATTCAATACAAGGAAAAAAAAATATCTTTCATTCTTTTCATTATTAGTGATCTTTCGATTTTTTTCTTTAATCTAGTGTTCATCCGACAAAGATGCTATTCATGTATTCATATGTATACAAAATTCATATTTAAAGTCCATCTACTAAATGCATTAATTAAATTTTTTCAGTAGTGTGATGATTTTTCAGTAGTCTGATTACAAAATACGATCTATCAGCGAAAGCAAAACCAAAGGAGGAAAAGAGTTCAATTTACATGAATATTTATCTGATGGAGAATCAGTGGAATTATGAGTTTCCGAAACGTAAAAAAATATGTTTTCATATTAATTTATGATTCCACTTTCAATGCAGAATTAATATCTTTCCACTGATAGAATTAAAGCGATATGAAACGTTATCAGATAAAGACTTATTGTTTCAACAGAAAAATAATATATTTAAAACTTAACGAAAATTATTAATACAGTCCGGTTATGAACTGCATGTCATTTTTCCAAAATTTTAATTTGACTCAATAGACGCTTACGTATTGAATCCGTTGAAATGAGTTTCCACTTCCTTCCTAATGCAGTCAAGTAAGTGCAAAAGTTGAAAAAATAATTGTTCCAATCGCAAAGGTTCCCCTTACCTACAGAATCATCGCAAGAGTAGGAAACTGGGTCAGGGAACCAAAAGTAAAATCAGGCAGAGCAACAACCCTCCGATGACTTAATAGCCTACGTAATGAACCCATGATTATATGACTATTGGGTGAATCGGCTCATTTAGTTGTCCAAGATTAGCTCGCAGTTATTCAAAAACTTATTTATTAATCATCGATTATAAAAACTAAGGATAAATTATATTGGGTTAAGCTAATGAGTTTCGATGATCTATGATGAAAGATACATTAGGCTTCGGGATATGATTTAATATCAAAAACTTAAGTGATTCATTTAAAGGTGCAATGGACGAAAACGAGAATTTAGATAGCGTTTGACAAGTGGATTACTTAACTCGTAACTCTTTTGAAATGTTTGTTCATTTTATTATTGTTTAGTGTGCAAAGATCCAATAAAGATCTTACGGAAGGACTTTTTTTTGTCGTCTTTAACTAGAACGGCTAACAACTACGGCGTCGTGGAGCAGATAATACGATTACTATTTTCGTCATACGGCTGGTGCACACAAAAAAAGTGAAAACGGAATGATTAAAAATGGTGAAAACAGAAGATTACATATGAATGGGTGAAGAACGTCATGAATTTTACTCAGATCATTGAATGCGCACTCAAATTAAGAATTCAAGTTTATATAAAAATTAACACTGAAGTTTCTAAAAAACGCACACGTAAAAATTCACAGCCTTATATTTTTTAAATTTCAGTGCATTAGTTTACAATGCACAGAATAGTGGAGAGTCCCACCTGCTGACCCTTGCTATTTTGGTAAGAGTCCCGTTAGTGTCACCGTTAAATATCTCAAGAAAACAGCAAGCTGCTCTCTCGTTTTTTTGAGTGGACACAACAAATACCTCATCTTCCAACATGGACGGAGGATCTTTGCTGAATGCCCTTGGTGCAAGGCAGACCAAGCCTCCCCTCATCATATTCTTAAATGTTGAAATTTTACGATTTGTGAGATCTTAAGGGATCCGCTATTGTTTTTGGACCTTTTAGAGATCTTTGGTTTCATGGAGCGCAGCTGTAACACCTGGGATCAGGAACAACAACAATGCGCAGATTCAATGCAATATCCCTCTCCAATTATAATGTAATTTATTTTATCCAAAAAGTGTAATAAGTTTCAAATTTTATGAAACTGGCCGTCTCTGGCAATCAATTGATTCGCTCAAATTATTGACGTTTTAGACTGTAAAATAAATTACGGAATGTATTAAAAAGACATTTTATCTTATTTGATACGATTTAAAAACCAATTCAATTGAATCAACTTACTGTAAATTAAAAATTATATGCTTTGTTAAATAAAAACGGAAATGAAAATCCTACTACGAAATTTCAAAAGCACGCAATTAAATGTTTTGAATTCTCTCATAATATTTAAAAAACATTGTTAAATCTATTGTAATAAACTATTAAAATAAAGGAAGGATTCAAATCACATGAAACTGGTATCATTAAAAAGGTAATTTTTTTGTGTATTAAGATAATACAAACACTACATGAACATTAATTTTCATTGGCGATATAAAATTTTTGCCATTACTATACCACACTTGGCGATAGTTGAGTATTTCCAACCTCGATTAAACTTTCTATTTGAAGCCTATTTCTTTATTCTTTTTACATCTTCTTTCCTTTGACTAAATGTAATTTTTGTGACACGGCGAACCACATTCTGAGCATTTCTAATAATATTTTGAAGCTGCATTAATTAGTTACCGAAACGTTGAATCAATACACTTGCAGAAACATTCAATTAAGCAGTCTTCAATCATATGATGGTTTATAAATATTTGACTGTTGCTATTTAACAATAAATAAGATTTTTATGCCAAATACGTTAGCGTTTTATATAGAGAGAAAAAATCGATTGTCGATATCATAGCAGATCATAATGCAAGTTCATTTATTAATCTCTCTATATATTTAAATACAGTGATGCTTCAAGGATTATTAATTAAATATATTTCTGAACGAGCAAAATGCCCTCAAAGCTTTAGACAAAGATTGCTGCCTTTTCTCAACGGATTGGTTCAAATATTATTCTCTGCAGTGTTATATTCAAATCATAAAATAATGAATTGTAATCTGGCATTTTTATTTTACAAAGCACAAGGAACAATACGAAAATATCAAAGGTAATCGGGGGTATCTTATGCTTATTATCCGGCATTTTCTCAACAAATTTTCTTTTAAGCCTCAATAAATTTTCTTTTAAGCCTGCATGAATAATAGAAATCTTAATTGTAACATTCGAGTTCAACTCGTGCATTGAAGTGTACCTTTTTTAAGCTTATTGTCTAAAATATAGTGTTCATAAAGTTAATAACTCGATACAAGCATGAATTTTAATCCATAAACGTCTCAGGTATCCTTTCATTTCTTAGGTAAATCAATACAGTAAAAATCTTCTCTAAACAGATCATCTGACTAGATAAGAGAAAATTGCCCATTCATAAAGTTAATAACCTAAAATTAACATATTTTTTATCGACAGAAACCATTATGTAATAAAAGACGCATTTTTAAAAGAAGCGTTGAAAAGGGCCTGAAATAACTTCAGTACTTACTTATAATAATAAAATAAAAAGCAAAGGTTAGTCAATTGATTAACCCGTTGCTGGCCAATGCTGAGTCTAAATCGGCATTCAGAGAAGTGCATCGCTTTCATATTCTTATTGGATAATTATTATAAAAGCTGTGTAACAGCAAAAACTTTCATATTAATCTTTAGAAATTAGAACAAATCGTTAAATACATTCTTCAAGCTTTCTAAACACTAAACTAAACCTTACACTCACATATGTAGTTATGCATCTTATTACTTTTAGGATTGTAAAAGGTTCAATATAATTAATTATGGCCAGGTCATTCCGCAAATCCAACCTTTTTATCACTAGCTATAAACTGTATTGCAATAAAGTTTAAAGATGCCTATAAATCAAATACAATATGAAATTCTCTTTCGGAAAATGTCAGATTACAACAGGAATGTGTCCATTGATGTCATCGCATTCCAGAAAACGTTATTTTGTATTTTCTGTAGATCCTTTGTGGAAAATGATAAAAATCAACAGGTGAGTATTTGTTATGCTTATAATAATTCAGCCCTAAGCGTCACGTTGAAGACGCATTAAAAAAGAAATTTTGCTTAGCTGCCAAGACACGACAGAAATGGCAAAGTCTAAAAGCACGAAACAGAAACCGACTTTCGAGTAGCTGAAACGAAATCTTATGATAAATTTCTTGCATCAATAACACCATAACGTTCAGCACTCTTGAACCCCTTGTACTCGGACGGTGCCTCTCGCTCGCCATTCGAGACGGTGCGTCATTTTGACGTTTCATTTATTTTTTTTAAAAGATACCTAAAGAATGGTAAGAAGATGTAGATTAATTTTTCGGTAAAATTCAACTTAAAACTATAATAAATGGAGTTTTTTTTTTCATAACAATAAGCAAGTCATTGTGTTAACTGAATATTTTTGCATCGAATTACTTTTTTGAGAGCAAAGGATTAAATTATGCACAATATCGTAGAATATATATTGAAAATTGTATTCATTATTAATCCTTCACCTAACTATAATATGGGTTTTTTCCCCCGAAAAGTAATGATGCAGTTATCTGATAAAATTCTTTCTTTTTTCCATGAATAGGCAAATTTAAATTTAGTTGGTGCAATATTACAGCCTACAGTAATATACAAAAGAAAAATGGACAGAAAAAAGTTCGACAGAGTACCTTTTATAAATATCATTTACGAAGAATTCTAATAAAACTTTATACAAAAGCTACCCATTTCATTTGAATCGTACCTTTTTCTCAAGTACTGAACAATTTCTTCCAATCGTGAATACGATACGCAATCGCGATCTTAAAATTCTTTGCAATTCAATCTGGAAGTGTTACAATTACAATTTGGAAGCTTTTCTATTAAAAAAGAAATATAAATTGGTAAAAAGAAATTGATAATTATTCACGGATGAAAATCTCATCATTTATTCTGAAATGACTTCTTATCATTGTTACAAAATGCAAATTTTTCATACATTAAAATTCTTTGAATTATAACTGGTTCAAGTTTCGATTTTGTTTTCAAGTGGAAACGGGAAACTGATGTAATGTACATTTCGCCTCAATGTTAATGACACTTATAGAATCAAAAACGTCAATAATTAAATACTTTCAAATAACGTAAACAAATATCTGAAATATTAAGGCACTCAAATCCTTACAGGCCATCGATAAAAATATGCAAATGCCATTAGAGATTTTTCAAATATTCACTATATACAAAGTAAACTGAAGAATAAAAACACAAATTTCGCAAACGTGAAAACCATTTTTTAGTTAAGTTACATTCTAGGTAATCCCATACAGGGAAAAAATCATTAAACTGGAATGTTTACTCACTCAATGGAGTTGCAATGACTGTCTCTCCGAACTCTCCATTTCATCATACTTATTTCTCGCATAGAAAAAGGGAATCAAAATACGTCAAAAATATCCTGAATGGGAGGAGGAGGCCGCATGTATTCCTGGACTTCTATGAACAACAGTGTGAAAAGAATATCCTCCGAACGCCCTCGGTTCGCGCGGAATACTTTCTACAGAATAACAAACAAATGTCTGAAGCGCGCCTTTTTCCTCGCAAATCCTCTCAACTAGTTTTCTCCCACGTGTGCCTACGTCACGACAGTATACCTGCTTTCCCATTGGTTGACTAACCCAAACGTTGTATGACAACAAACTGCAAGTAGAGAGGATGTTTAGGTTGGTTTCTCTCCTTTTTTTATTACATTTTTTTTATTATAATTTCATGTTATTTTTTTTTCTTTTGCAGTCAATTGCGGATGATGTTTTATGGTAAATGCGTAAGGAAAGTTTTTACGCAAATCAAAAACGCTTAAATTTACGGTTAAAAGTTGCACTTATCATTTTGAGAATGAACGATTGGTAAGTGTTTTTTGCGCCTACTTTTGTTTTTAAAAAATAATCCCTTTTTTATATATATAAATATACGCCCACAACGCGGGAAAAGTGCGCAGTTCAAATTTTCGAGTTTCGAAAGATAGGTTAATTTTACATATTTAGCTTATAAGTTCCGGAAATGATTATTAGCAAATAAATGTTAAGCAAGAAATGTTGAAGAAACCCTTCCTTCAAATTTCTCTTGAGTAAAAATCTACATTTTTAAATTTTTATTTTTTCCCTTTAAATTCTTTCAAATTTACTCGCTTCCCTAAAAGAATATCAAAATTACTCAAAAACGGACAGAAAAACAAAAACGGTGAATTGATGGCTTGACCCCCTAGAGAATTTATTAAAATAATACTTTTTAGTCTAGTTTCACAGGATTTCCAGAAGAAAAATTATATCACATGCAGACAATATCGTATCGATATGCAATGGGAGATTCAGGACTAGGCAGACTAGGCTATTGCCTAGGACCGCATGGCTGAGGAGGGGTCGCTGACAGATCGTTTGACAGAATGCTATTTGCCAAGTTGGAAAATATATAAATGTGGAAAAATGGCAAATTCTATGAATTATAAAATATTAAAACTAGAATGTGTATTTACACTGAATTATTAAACAAAGTATAATTATTTATTTGTAATAAATTGGAATATTAATTAATTAATTGATCATTTACTTTGTATTCCATTTGGCAGGCATTGTAGAATAATGTTTTAATCTTAAATTGTTTGATGTTTATTATTGCCTTTTAATTTATCATAAAAATAATAATAATATGCTTTTCTTTGTAAATAAAAAAATGACTAATCTAGTTAATAATTAATGTTATACTAATATATATATGTATATTTATTCAATTAATATTTATATTTTTAATATGCTGATTAAATTAAAAATGAAGGAACTTGAAATGTGAACCTACATTGACCAGTTATTGAAAGAGGATCCAAAAAATAACACAGTAAAATGCCCTGTTGATATGAGAAACTTGTGAGTTAGCTTGTGTCAGAAAATTAGAACAACATGTCTGTAGATTTAATCAAATTCGTAAAACAATGCCTACAAAAGTAAAAAAAAAACATAATAGCACGTATTGCTTAAATATCCAGACATCGTGGATTAGCCCGGAAGGCCTAAGATTTTGTGTTCTTGTCCTTGCCTTTGTCTCGATGTTTCCAATTTTTTTATTTTCAAGTTATTATTTCACCGAAATTTTCATTAAAAAAAACCATCAACAAGCAATAAAAATAATTCCTAAATCATTCTTTTTTCCCCCTAAATTTTTAGAGCAAAGATTGTAATCTCACTATTATTATATTATGCCGGCGTCCTAGCTGAAGGGTAGCGCGGCTTTCCCGTGATCCGGGCGTCGCTGGCTCTAGTCCTGGTTCGGGCATGGTTGTTCCTTACACTGTGCTCTATATGTGAGGTGTGTGAAAAGGGGTTGTGCAAGCGAGTGGGTGGGTGTCATCTTCACATGAGCTCTGAAGTCAGACTTCTGCCCTCGGGTGCTAAGGGGTTTTTACCCTCAGAAACTACTGCCCCCTCTTTCTCCGATGACTTGGTTTGAATTGGTATCCAGTCCAAGAGAGATAAGGAACAACATTATTATATTACATTTATGATCTACTATCTGGCTGTTTTCTATTAGATTGTTTTGAGTATTATATAATTACTTTCGGTCATGTGTGAGCTCTCTAGCAAAACTGATAATATCAAGAACTAGTACTACAGTCCCGATTTCCACCTTTTTGTCCTGGCTTGACTGCTTGATTCTGTCTTTACTTCGAAGCTTCCAGGTTGAAGCAAAGAGAACTTGACCATTTTATAATAGAACATGCACAGGCCCCGGCAGTAACAACGGTGGCCTGCTGCTATGGTTTCGGCTTCGGACCATAGGGTTTTAGATTTGAGACTTGATTTCAGCGAAGAACCGTTGTGTAAGCGGGTTTGGTGCACATTAAATCCGTCGGGGGCCAGACGTCCTCCCACTGGTGTGGTGTGAAAGTTTGAAGGGGTGGGGTGCCAGCTCAGGTGTCGTCTTCGTCATCTGATCACGGATCAAAATGACGCCCTTTAATTACAAAGAGGTTCGTCCCAAAATTGTCCTAATATTGCTTTAAACTGGACGTTAATATAACCAGGTTGCAGCAAAGAGGATTTGATCATTTTATAATAAAACGTGCACATGCCCTGGCAGTAGACTGAAAACTGCTCGGTTAAAACATTGCTTCCGATCGTAGAAATTAAAAGATATATAAAATAAATATGACGGCAAGCGTTGCATGGAAAATGTGGTGAGATGAGCTAAGATCTCACGCTCTGCTGTCGATTAAAATAAGGGAAGAAAATCTTATGCGCATTCCCACTGGAAAGTTCACATGTTTAGGAAACGCTAAGTGAACAGAGGGAGAGGCTCAGATTTCACTGATAGCTTGCTGAATAATACTTAGTATTCAAGTGGCACATAAATTGAACCCCTCTTGATCACCAGGGATGAAAATATTATACCATCTCCCAAGATTTTATTGAATCGGAATCGCTATTTTTCTACTCTAGAGAATTCAACTAATAAATCACAGAAACAACATCGTACGTATACAGCAAGTCTTTTAATCTGCCTGCAAGTATTGCATCGAAATAACGTTTAGGATTGTGATGTGAATGGACTGAAAATAATCGCCTATAAATATTATCAAGCATATTAATAACTAATCCAGCTTTCAAAGTATAATCACTATACCTTTCACTTTTTCAACTTGCTCAGCTATGCCCAAACAGCATCGTGAATCCTTTCAAAGAGACCCTTTGACATACGAATTTACTTAACTTCCTAATTAGATGACATATCCTATCAGGTTATTTTAATTCCCATTATTATTATTTTCATCTCTTTCCATCCGATTGTGGATGCGGCGTAAAAAACGGTTGGTTGGCCATCTTCCTGTTGTTGTTCAGTTCATGCATCGTTCACATTGAGTTTTCGAAGACTTATCCGAGACCAGTAAATTGTCACATCTCTAAGAATATATAGAGCCCACATGAGCTTTTTACTTTCCTTTCTGCCTCGTATTATTTCCTATAAATCTTAACCCAACTAATTCGTGTCAATGATGAGTCATCATTTAAACTTTAAAAAATTCATGCTTCACATATTTTGTTCGTCACTTATTCATCATTTCAGCAGAACGGAAGATCAAAGGCCACAGAGCCTAAGTGCTTCCACGCCCCCCCCCCCACATCATTAGCACATTGACTTTTCGAAGTGCTTGGCTCTGAGTGCAATAGAAACCAGCCAGAGAGGTTTCCCCAAAACTTACTTGCATACTCTTTATAAATGTGTTGCCTCAGTGAACGCTTTGCATAGCATTAGTGGACAACTTTTGGCGATCATTTAGCAAGTTGACTGACCTGCCATGTGATCTTTGGCGAGTTTTTTCTGCGATTCATCTCTGGAATGCGGTTAAAAATATCCGAAAATCAAATCTGTATTTTAGACGCTCTCTTCCCAATCGATTGAAACAAAAATATGACATGAGCTAGTCGCAAAATGGTATACCAAATTTGATATATTTAAATTATTGTGTTTATCTTTAGTTGTTTCTGAAAGTACAGACCGACAGACAATCAACCCCTCATTGGATTTGGCTCAAAATTTAATAGGTATCTACACTATAGATATTAAATCGGTGTATCAAATTTTATTCATTTAGTTATTCTCATTTTGTGATTATTACGTTAACTTATATTCAAGCAGCCAGATAGACAGGCTTCCTCTGAAAGGATTTCGCACAAAATTTGACAGAAATCTACAAAATAAGTGTAAAGACCGTATACAGAATGTCATCCATCTAGCGTAAAGCATTTTGAGTTGGTTTTGTCACAGACTGAGACACGCACATTTTTTTTTTTTTTACAAATGTGCTTTTCGAACTCAGGGAGATCTTAAAATTGGAGATTCGCCAAAGACTCGCCTCTGTTTTTTTTTTTTTTTTTTTTTATTACAATACTTTCTCTATACTTCGCAAATGAGAAAACAAAAGTGCTGATTTAAAGTGAGCAAGTGAATGCTTCATCTCGTTACGTCATCATAGGTTTCCCCTGAGTTTATGTTCATTAAAATATTCTTTCGTTCACACGGATCACGTGAGTTTCGGAGCTCATTCGTGAATGCTCATTAAAACGCAATAAAGAATCAAAATTACGAAGTGAAATGTCTTGTGCGGATTTACGAGCAACTGGTCATTATGTGTTTTGCGTCGGATGGTAATTGAGCCGTGTTTGTGGGACTTTTTAATTCAGTGCTTCTTTTTCATTTTTATTATTCTTTCTTCCTGCATTGGATACAGGTTGGGATAAATTAAATATATTATTACACATCTATGTAGCTTGTATGAATAATATTGTGTTTATTAAATTAAATAAAAGTTCAGTTGCTTCAGTATGTTTTAGTATTAGCGGACTCCATTGCAAATGGGTCAAGGATTGAAATCATCAAACCTTTACCAAAAATATTTAATTAAATACCTTTTAATTTTAAAAACGAAGGCTACGATAAAAGGCGTTTAATGCTTTTGGACGAATGCAATTCGCTTTAAAATGTCTTTTTTCAAGGTATGTTCAAAAATACCTTTAAAAAAAATAAGAATTCCTGCACCCATTTTTGACAAGCATTCACGTATTTATTTTGTTAGATTTCCTTGAGGATTAAAGGATTTGTAACTTGGCTAAAGGATATAAACAAAAAGAAGTCGTTTTTCCTCATCGATTTCATACGTAACGAACGACGAGGTAATATGTCAGCTGCCTTAGAGACATAAAGAGAAAGGGTTCTTGTATCGATGCATACGAAATAAACGACGAGGTGTTAATTCTTTCAGTTGCCTTATAAATGCATATTCAGTTTTAAGTATATAGTTACCGTCAATATATAGATTAAAATGGTCCATAATTACCAACAATACTGTTCCGTGATCACATTTCTATGATCATCATATTCTCTTTCAATCAAGTGTTAATATATCATCAAAGTATTGTTACGGTAATTCAGCTACAACTCCACTGCTGACATCACATTTTACGGAACTTTAAGTACGTAAATTCAACGTTCTCACCTGCAATAATGTATAGTGTACAACAATCAGCAGGCCACAAAAGAAATGACTACGTTTATTAACACAAAAAGCAGGAATGCATCAAACGTCAAGGCAACCAAACACAGCTAAGACGTACACAAACAATAAACAGCAGCACTTCTAGCAAATAGCAGAACGCAAGTAGCAGCAATGATAAGCAGGTTAAAGCGCTCAGGGAAAGAACTCCTTCAACTATTAACAAGAACTGATATGACTGCCTCCAGCTCGACCTCACGGCTTTTTATAGTTCCCAAGGCACGACAGAGAAGGTTCTCGAACAAGCAAGCATATCTCAGCTCCTATTGGCTGTATCGCCAAAATTCTTGAAGATTCATTTTGTCGCAATTCTCCATCAAGTCACCAAGCCCGGGGGTCACTGATCCTGAATCCGATCAATATATAATAATGAAACGGTATTTTAAATGGAAAAAATTGTTCTGGAAAGCAACATTGCAGATTTGTAACAATATCTTCAATTGAGCTTAGGAAATAAAGATCTTGATTTTCTCTAAAAATATCACTATTTCCCTGACTTACAAATAAAAGTTTTCAAAATTTACCCCTTCTTTTATTAGCAAAGTATATAGAAACTACTAATATCGCCATAGAAACTACTAAATATCGCCAAGTTTGCAGCCAGATGTCTTTCTGTCTTTTAATTAGAGTGACATTTGGTCGCCGAAATATATAGAAATTACATTTAGAGCACTGATTAGTGGCTTGTAAATTCAATAAAATTATTTGTAACTGACGAAAGAAAAATATTAAAGTGAAACAAATAAGTAGCTTTTTGATACAAGTTAAAAAGGTACTTACAGGTATTGAAAGAAGAGGAAATATTTAAGACTAGGAGAGGAGGGCTTCGAAAAATATTTAATAAAAAATAGAGCAACTCGTGAAAACAGAACTAGATCTCTTTACTAAACATAAATATAATATAAAAGTGATGAGAAATTTGCTTAACTGATGAAATTTGTTTGGTTGTCGCGCAATACTTTGCTAAATGTTGACATTTTTTTACTTTTTCGCATAACAAAGAACCACCAGAATAGTAGTTTTTGATGGAGCGGTCAGCCTATCATCTCCGCTCCCTAAAAAATGCTCTTGGAAGGTCTCTGTGCAAAACATAATAATGTAGTGCATAGAAATTTAAAAGTTTTAGTAGCTTGTGAATGTATAGCAGAGAAAGCATTCTAATCTTCAAAATATTCAAATTCGAGATTTTTAAGAATTTTCACGTTTTAGACCTCCCAGAGTTCAAAAAACACATTTTCAGAAAATATCTGTTTGTGACAAAGAGAACTCAAAAATGCTTTGAACTAGACGGATGGAATTTGGTATATGTTTACATCAAATCTGTAGACTTCTACCAAATTTTGAGCGAAATCTATTCAGAGGAAGTCTGTCTGTCCTGTTTCTCAAATATAAATGAACCCAATCATTATGAAATGAAGTAAGCTAGGATAATATTTAACATCTATAGTGAAAGCACCTGTCAAATTTTGAGCCAAATCCACCTCAGAGTTGATTGTCTATCGGTCAGAAATACGTAAACGTGGTAGCTCATAAACGCGAGGATATCTAATTGTATGGGAGTTTGTGGCTACAAGCGCTGGTTTGTGTAAAAAAAATTTTCAATCGTTTGGAAAGAATTTGTCTAAAGCTCAAATTTGATTTTCGTATATTATGGAATGCATGCCAAGGATTAATCGCCAAAATACTCGCCAAAAATCATATAATAAATTCAGTAAGAATGCTAAATTCGCATCAAAGGATAATATTTCTTAGGTATTGTACGCCAATACCATGCAAGGCATTCTTTGGGATGGCAACCGTTATTAGAAAGTACGCGAGAAAGGTTTGGGGATGCAACTCCCAATGGTTTAAAAAAATATTTTTCAAGTGTAATAACTAATCATTGTAATAATTTAATTAAAAGGGGTCGTAATCGTTTAAATTACAAATGCTCTGTTACTTGTGTTTTCTGCCATTGTTAAATATTAAAGAATCAAAATGCTATCTTCTTATATTGAACATTATAAAATATGTCTTTATAGAAATTTTACAGGGTATTGTTTTTTACTTTAAAGTAATTACAATTAGTTTTCCAGAAGTAAATAGTGATTAAAAGTTATATAATTTACTCTTTTCTAATTATTCTTGTTCTTTCCAACTATATAATTTGATGTATAAAACTATAATACTTTTTACATGAACTTAGCTTAGTCATTATAACATGTGGAATTTTTTAGAATCATTACAAAGCTAATCGAAAACATGACGTAAATTGCAAAATATATGCATTCGCGTACACAAAATTTAATCGCTAACTATATTGGATGGATCGTCTAAAACCGTTGTGAACTTTCATGAGAATTCAATATACGTTGTTGCTGCTTTTGTCACTTGTCACTGAGAAGCCCGCTGATGAAATCAACGATTTTAAGATGAGTTTTAGCATCTCGTGTTTCAGTAGCGCCATCTAGGGTCAAGAGGTACGTCTTAGCAACTCATGCTTCGCAACCCTTTTCACGGGGCGAACTTCATTCATCCATCCACAGATCATAATTTAAACCTGAATCAGAGAACGATCCAGTACCCCTTCCCCCAGTGGTAATTCAATATAATACACTCGTTATTGAAACTTTTATCGTTCTCGGTGTTACATTTACTCTTGAAGATCAAAGCTTTGCTGTTAGGTGCACGGTCACAATGAGCGCACAGCAAAAAGTGTTAGGCTTCTGAAAAAGTACAAAATGGAAGACTACTAAATTGGAATTTCAAAATTTCTGAGATGAGAAACAAACAAAAGAAATTTAAGCGGAATTATACACGACCAACATTGCCTGATAAAACGCTAGTTGCCAAAAGTGACTAATAAATTGGCTAAACGCTCCGTATAAAGGAAGGTTTGGATGCATGCCGGAAACTTAATCGCAACAGCGAAGTTTCACTCGGTGCACAGGGAAATTGAAAACCCTTATTGTGGTGTCGTCTCACTCCGGGTCATCCGATTCAATCTGCAGCTGCTTTGTTATTTTTTTCGTACTGCTTATGTCGGTTCCCTTAAGCCAGCTGCACCATGCTGCCAAGGGACTTGCATTCACATTTCCAGTTTAAAAATGAATAAGTGTATTGGCAGAATATTTCGTATAGTTTAAAAATAAATAAACACATAGCAAAATATTTCCTATAGTCAAATAATAAAGAGAAATTACTAAAGAAAACCAAGAAAGACATTTTTATTATATTAGAGCAATTTTTTATAACTCTGTAAAATGGAGGCTGTTGACTCTACAATTCAGGTTCTTTCGAAAAATGTGTTGGTTATGACCAAGAATAGCAGAGAGGTATGAATGAGGGGTAGAAAAAATAGACAGAAAGAGTGCCCGTTCATGGCTTTTTTCATAAATAGAGAGAAGATATTCATTCTGCAATCCCAGCAGGGATCCTTGGACCTTTTCAGCAAACACTTTTTTTTTGTTTCGGGCTATTCTCAAATTTTTCGAAATCTGATTTTATAAACTTCTTTTGTCATTCAATCCATCTATTTAGCAGCCTTACTGCATTTTTTTGCGCATTTTTTAAAAGAACTTTCCATTACATGCATTTTACATCCGCTTTGAAATCAAGGATTATTCTCAGGATTTATATCTTATCAAGACCAAAGTTTGTAATGAAATCATTTGTTTCCCCGGTTGAAGAATAATTTTTCTAAAGTTCCCTCTAATGGAACTACTTTTCCTTCAACACGTACTTAATCCGCTTGGAATTTTAATGATTTTAGATGTAGAAGCATGTAGTGACGGATGCTAGAGTAATAAATGTGACATCAAAATGCTATTTTCTCTTTTATGAAGAATTATCAATTATTTGTTATATGAGAAATTATTAATTCAGTTTGTATGGGGGGCTATTTATCGTGCAGTTTATGTTCCTAAGTTCAACTTGCGTTGATGCTCCATGGGAAATAAAATTAACATGTATTCATATTTTAGTACTGTAAAGCTCAGATTTTATCCAAATGAATACATCTTTGGTTTTGGTTACGTTCAGTGCATTAAATGTAGTTTACAGAACAGCATGAGCAAGTTGAATAAAATAATGAATACACGGTAAGAAAAAATTGAGCAGTTTAATAATCTATCTATATATACTTATAATAAAACTCAATGTGAGTGTGTGTGTTGGCGCTCTACAGGCCAGACCATTCAACCTACAGCTACCAAATTTGGCACGTGTATACCTTGGAGGTCGGGAATGTGCACCTGGGGGTTATTTTTTCGAATTTTTAATTAGAATTTTATTTATTTAAAAATTAAGCGAAATTTTGACGTGTTTCTGCTATAACTTCCGAAAATATTACCGCACAAAAAAGATTTTTACATCAAGTTAAAGATCAAAAATTTATCTTTTAAATGATACCAATGTTTTAACCTTAAAATTAAATTTTTATTTTTAATGAATTTTTAAATAAATATTTTAACTATATTTTTCAACAATTTTTTCGTACAAAATAAAAATAAAATTTAAGCTGCTCGAGCACGTTTCGTATTCATGGGAAAATATTAGCTTTTTTCAAAGTGTTGCCATCACGTTGATTAAAGCTCTAACTGAAAATAAATTAAATCTTTTTGGAAATAAAATCTGCAAAAATATAATTTTCGGCACGTGTCTGCAGGAAAGGAAACAAATATGAAATATTATTTTTTCTAAAAAATAAATTCAAGAAAAATTATTTTATGATCTTTTACACTCTCGATATTATTAATCCAATAAATCAGTTATATTTTAAGGCAAGTTTTCTTTAATATGAACAGGATATCGATTCAAATCAGGGCCACACAGCTGATTTGTAAACCTTTAGTAAGTCACAGATCTGCTAAAATGGTCTAAATGGAAAAGGATTATATTTTATGTAACTTGATTTAATAAATGCTCTAATAAATAACGAATTTTTGATTTTACATTAAGCTTCGGCTGTGGAAATCACGATTAACAAAATGTTCTTGAAACACTAATATTTTAAATAAAACGAGTTAATTTCCAATCAACTAAATCAATCACTTAAACTGACTGATTTATGAAGATTTGAATATCACTATTCAATAAAAAAAGGATAATTTTAGATTTTCCATCGATCGCTTCAAAGAAAATACGCCAATCAGCGCGCAGGTTTCTCAAGATTAATTGGACTAAGATTATGAAAATGTTGAGTTTTTCTAAATTTTTAACATTTAAAACTTCATAAATAAGTCTTAGTTGATCGTGGAAAATAGAAACATTCATTCATTTATTTAAAATTTGGTGTGTCCAGAATATTTCTCAGAATATGATACCTTACTGCATTAAATTTAGACTTCATAATTTTTGAAATATATTTATAGGCCGGAACAAAATATTATTATTGATTTCATTTCAATCCTTTTGAAAGCAAAACTAAAAACTGAATTTTATGCTGAATCTCAGAAATTTTTGTTCAATTATTGTTTTAGATATTACATAAATTATGAAAAATATTTTTTAGTTCACATAAGATTCTGTTTGCAATACTCTTATTCAATAATAATAATAATTAATAAATAACAATAAAGATGATAAATAAAATAAAACGCTTGGTTTTTTAAAAAAATATCTTAATATTAATTGCAATTTCGTTATTTACATTTTAAATTAAAGTTGAAGTTTTGCCGGAAAGGACAACAAATTAGCAAAATATTTATAGTAAATTGAACGAAACGATCTAAACAGTATAAATTTGGTATGGCTATCAAAATTTGAAGATTAAAAATGTTTTGTTTGAGAATCCTTTAAGAGACCAGTTACTTAAAATATTTAATTGAAAATTGTAGCGAGCGGTAATACTGGGGAACCGGCTGGTCGCCAAAGGCGGCTAGTATAAAATAAATGAATAAATTTAAATTTGAAACATCTGCAAGAGGTATTGTCTTTCTCCAACTCCAATGAATAATCTTCTTCCACTGATTATTAAAACTTTTAAGCATTCCTTTGTTAGAATAAGGAAAATGTTTAGTTTGGCAGAAAGTTTCAAAACAAGGAACTGAAAACCGGAGGAAAGTATCTGACAAAAAAATATCTCGAATAAATATTCAACTGGTAAGGAATAATGGATGTAATGCGTCGAAGCTGATGGTCTGCACTGAAAAATATTAATTTTATTGGATATTTCCCACAGAAACGTTTCAAGACAATGGTTTGACTGAGCATCTTTTACAGATTGGAGGCTTCATAGAACGCGGGTGAAAGGAATTCATATATTCGAATTCAAAATCCAATACTTGATCCAGCAAAGACACAGACACATGAGAATTTCGAACTATGAGCTTCTTTATCTGATTGCATGTAGATGATACAAAAGTCAAAAATAGTCACAATTTTTTTATTTGACATTTTAAAAATGATTTATTCCTTCATATGATGTGTGAGTCACGAATGAATGTTGTTTGATTTATTCATTGAGTTGAACCTTCAAACGCTTTTAAATTCCCATGATGTCGTTTCTCCCATCCATCCAAATGGTCAAGGAAATCGCATAATCGATTTCTTCTTCTTTTCTCTATCGAACAATCATAATTTAACTTCCATTTCCTTTCTGAGAAATCAAATTGTATTCTTCACTTCAAAATCCATTTAACTACGCACACAAAGCTCCATTTAAAAACTGTAACAAAGTTCATTCAAAATATCTATAGTAATTTGTGTTGACTAATCGGATATTTAAGTTGATGTGTCTGGCATTTTCCCCGTAAAGAAAGATCTAATGAAAGTTTACTTCTGGGAAATTCTGTTTGAACTAGTAAATGTTTTTAATTTTCTTATGATTTATAACAGTTATTTGTTATTTATAAATATTTTTACAAGTACGGTTCGAAAAATAAACACCATTTGGTGATCAGCGACAGACTTTCAATAACACAAAAATGTTATTATTTATATAATGCTGACATAAATAATCAAATCAAGGAATTATTCTCAACTTTTTATAAGGTTTCAAGTCCGTTCCTCAAGAAAATATGTAAACAAAGAATGAAATCGTCCTGCCATATCATTGTTGAGCTCAGTGTCGACATCGAAACTTTGCGTCACATTCAACTTTTTCATATCTTTAAGAAATGGTAATCACACACTGGCAAATCCGTGCGATAGCATCACTAACAAAATAGTAATGGAACCTGCAAAGTTCTGTAGATTTATTTTGCGGCATAAGGATGAGCATTTTCATAAATAAAGACCACATTGGAACTCTGTATGTCCCTATTCTTATTTTGGATTATTCATCGGAATCCAAATGGTAATCGCACGGTGGAAAATCCGGTATCACTTAGTAATGGAGCTCCTGCAAAATTTCTTGGATGTATCTTCCGGCATACAGATGAGCATTGTCATGAATCAAGAAGTTCCCCTGCTTTGTTTTTTACTTTTTTATTGCTAATAATCGTACTTTCCTTTTAATCTGGTGAGTTTTCTATAATGCGTTGTGAATTTTGATTACATGATAAATAAATCTAAGAAAACAATGGACATATTTACGTCTCTATTATTAAAAAGATTTTTTTACCATATTATTTTTTCAACAAGAAAGCCTATAAAATGGTACTTTGCTCTTCTAGTATAAATACTGAATGCGAAAGAAATTCGAACTTTCCTAAAATAATAATAATAAAAAAAAGAATTATTTTGCAAATATAGGAACTTACACCTCACTTTCTTGATAAATTGTCCTGCCCTTTGTTAATGATAACAACCATTTTAAATGTTAAGGTTTATTTAAGAAAGGATAACTGATTTTTTATTGATATTTATTGATTTATTTTTTAAAATTATAATAACCGAAGAATATATTTGACTGTCAACAATCATTATTATTTTAATACATTGTATATGCATAAAAATTTATATCTAGTTTGCGTTAAATTCTAATAACGCAGTGCTTAACCGATAGAACATATTATGTTAAATGCTGGAAGAAATTGGATAGTTTTATATGAGGAACTTGTACTGTCTTTTATTGCTTTTTTGTAATTGTTCTAACTGAGTACTGGTTAAGTTTAGTTTTATTACCCTCCAAATTTAGAGCGACAATAGGGCAGTCATTTCATCATCACGTGATACTCGTCAAATGCGATGCTCCTCCCTAATCGTAGAGTCCATCATACATCTTACAGGAAGAAAAAGAATGTAGTATCATAACATAATGTCAGTTTTAGTTTAGTTATATTAGCATCCCGTTTCAAAGCAATACTAAAGCCATTTTGCGACGAACCTCGTCATTTTGAACCGCAGTCAGATAATGAAGGCAACACCTTAGCTGGCAACACCTCTCCCACACCACACCAGCGCGAGGGCGTTTGGCCCCGACGGATTTAACGTGCACCAGGTCCGTTTACACGAAGGTTTTTCGGTGGAATAGGGTCTCGAATCTGAAACCCTCCAAAGCCGAGACTTTACCACCAGGCTACAGCAGCCCCAACATCATATCGGAGAACGTATACTTAATAAATGTACAGCTACGTTGGGTCATAATAACACGAGTTGTCGCCAATGTGTGTAAGGTGGAAAAAGAAGAAAGCTTGATTATAATTCTTCCTTGATTTTCCAAGAATTTTTGGTAAAAATTTCTACAAATTGTCGGAATTTTCACGCAAAATGCTTTTAGTTTGATACTGGATGCATAAATCTGACCATGACACCTTAATAAAACGAGGAGGGAAACGACTACAAAAGGAGCAAATGTCCACTAGCCTTAATGACCTTCATTTATTTATCACTGCTCTAATGATAAATAATTGACCTTCACACACCAAGTCGAACGGTTTTCTTATCTTGGGTTAAAAGGATATGTTACGAAATTTAATTTCGAGAGAAACGAAAGCGTGATGATTCTAGTTTGCTTCTACCTGAAACCCTCGTGAATATGTTGGTGCCATTTTTCCCCTCATTCAAACAGTTTCTTGATTCATTTTCAATTCTGCTGTACATTTTGATACACGCCGTAGAAGTGAATGGAATCGAGGCATTCGAGACTCTTCGCCTATTGCCGAGTGTTATTTTAATTCCCTCCACTGTTATTAATCATGCGCTGCAAATGCGCAGAGCAACGCTTACAGAAGGAAGTGTAAGAAGACGATTAAATTGGTGCACAAAATAATCTTGGTTTGTTTGTTTGTTCTTTTGAACTATAGATTGAAAAACGAATGACAAAAAACAAAGAAAGAATAACTTTTTATATGCAAAAGAGTAGAAGAAAAAACTTAAATGGCATGATGTTGATGTATTTCCCCTTTTTACTCATTTCCTTTTCCTAATAAAAATTGGTTTATCTATGACAAATAGCTTTCATTACGTAGTTAATTTTTGAAATCAAATCGATTTTGAATGAGCCGAATGATGAGGGGCTGTGGTGGCTTGGTGGTCAGATCTCGGCTTTTGAACCGGAAGGTTTCAGGTTCGAGATCCGATTCCACCAAAGAACCGTCGTGTAAACGGGCTTGGTGCACGCTAAGTCCATGGAGGCCAAACGTCCTCCCGCTGGTGTGGCGCGGAAGCTTGGAGAGGGGCATGTCAGCTCAGGCGTTAACTGACCACGGCTCAAGATGACGAGGTCCATCCCAAAATAGCCTTAGTGTGGCCTTAAAACGGGGCGCTAATATAACTAAACTAGCCGAATTATGAGATAGAATCTTCATCGAAGAATGCTTTTTAAAAAATGTTGAAACAATTTTGTGTCTAATTTTAAATCTACAAATGTGATATGAAATAATTTTTTTAATTAAGGTAATCATTTCATGAATTATTATTCATACGCTCAAGGATAGTTCATACAGCCATGAAGACTGGAACGCAATGCATCTAAAAGCGGGAACAAGTTGAGTGAGAAAAATAAGGACCGGAATGTGTGCTGCTGTTTCTAAATGCCCTAGACTGCTTCCATAAAATTTATACAAAGTCCACTCGCGAATGATCAGAGTTCTTTTCTTGATTTCGTAATTGAATGTCCTCAGGAGATGTGAAAATTATTTTCCCAAACACAATCATTCTTTTATTTTCTTAGAATTCGTTTAGTTTAGTTATATTAACGTCCCGTTTTTAAAACAATCCTAGGGCTATTTTAAGATATAATTTTGAACCGCGGTTGGAGGACGAGAACGAAACCTGAGTTGGCAACCCATCTCCAAACTTCTACAACACACCAGCTGGAGGACGTTTGACCCCGACGGATTTAGTGTACACTAGCCCCGCTTACACGGTATCGGGTCTCGAACTTGAAACCCTCCGGTTCAGTAGCCTAAAACTTACCACCAGGCCACCGCGGACTTTTCTTAGAATTCAGAAAGTTGTTTATTCAAGGAGGACATCGATACGCTTAGACAGAAATAAATGTATTTAATTTTTTCACTCAACTGAGTAACCGCACAAATAATAAACGTAATAACCAAAAATGTATATAATATTTCTTTGAAGTATGTGTCAACATTTAAGAAAATAAATAAAATAATTAAAACTCGAGTTATATCTTCTTTCAGGGAGAACAGCAATGATAATCTTAAAACAAATGTGTGTGTGTTTTTTTTTAAGTTATAATTTTTTAGTTGACACAGTTTTCTTAAACAGTGAAACGGATCCAATATCCAATAATTTAATGAACTTTACGCAAATTTTACGTGAAATACATTGATAATCCTTGCTGTTAAAGATCAGCTTTTTTTTTATTGAATTTCTGAGCTGTCATATTTATCAATCAATCCCTATTTCTTAAGCTAATCAGTTCATCAATGTTGCTTTAAACGATTTGATGATGCTTTCATTTTCTCCTTGTGCACATGAACACATGCTCGTAAGCTTTTGTACGAAAAATCCAAATTCTAACAAAATAATAATAATAAATGAGGCGAGAAACTTTATCACGTATGCGAAAAACATTATTATAATTGCATTGAATTGGTATTTTAAACAAAGGACAAAACTATAGTCTTCGTGGACGATTTGCTCATCTGCTTTCAGGGAAAATGTCTTGATGATATTTTTCAACTTGCTCAAAGCACATTGAATGATATTGTGGTGAAAGCTTATAAGTCAGTTAACAGCGATGCTACCCGAGCAATTGCTTTTGTATTGTGGTCATGTTACTCGGCTGCGAACCACAAGATCACAGTTTCTATCCTCGCCCGTACCAATTCGCCACAATATTTTTAACTGGGCAAGCGATTACAAAATGGAATTCAACCCGAATAAATCGAAGGTTATGACAATTAAGAAAAAGAATGTGGACTTTTCCAGCAAGCCACTCTTTCTTGATAACATACGGCTTGAAATGGTAAATGAAATCAAATATCTAGGGGTAATGCTTGATGACAAATTCTGTTGGAAAAATCACATTTTATATCTCTCCAAAAAATGTGAAAACATTCTTAAAGGACTTAATCGTGTCTCTAGCAACACCTTTGGAGTGAAATCCAATGTTATTGATATGATCTACAAACAGGGAATTGTACCTTTTGCCTGCTATGTTTCTAGAGTATGGGATAATGCTTTGAAAAAAAAAGATCAACTGCCGAAATCTACGTAGAATTCAAAGAAGAATTTTATTCAAAATTATACGTGGCTACAGAACTTTAAGTTACGAAGCCTGCTTTGTCATGGAGGGGGTTTCCCCCAATTGGCCTTTTCGTCCAGCAAAATAAAGATTTGAAAGATAGTGTTGTAAATATTACCCAAGATTCCAAAGTGTTTTTTTTTCTAATCTTCCACATCCTGCTGAACGGGTTCCTATCGAAATTATCGATTGTGATGACAATGTTCTTAGCAATTTTCCTGTAGTGTGTTTTACTGATGGCAGTAAACTCAACCACCGCGTTGGACTTGCTTTTGTTGCGTTTCAAGACGCCGAAATGGAACACTTTATGTTCAGAATTCTTGATGAGTGTAGTGTGTTCCAAGTAGAATTGCTGCGCCTCAGTAACTCGCTCCAATGGATCGTGAACCACTGTACTCTGTCATCCAGGTTTCTTATTTGTACTGATTCTCTCTCATCCTTATTTTTGCTTAGTAATATTTCTTCCTGCAACAAAATTGTAGTGAATTTTCAAATCACTCTTTACGAGCTGAAAGCAAGAGGAATGACTGTCTGTTTTTCACACGTCCGAGGTCATTCTGGCATTTTAGGGAATGAAAGAGCCGATTCAAGCAAAGCAAGCTACAAAGCTAAACACCATTGATCCTGTGAGCATCCGCAAATCTCACATTCGCAATGAGAATCACAAAAAGACCATTCTCTTATGGAATGAGCTGTACCAGAATTCATCAACTGCCTCTTTAACAAAATTATTTTTTCTCACATTTTCTCAAAGGTTAAATATTAAACATTTCCTCAGTGATTTTCACTTAACAAAATTTCTTACTGGACACGGTAATCTCAATTACTATCTCAAGAAATTTGGATTCTAGGACACTGATCTGTGCTCTTGCAGCGTGGGTGGAGTTCAAAATGTCGAACACTTGCTTTTTGATTGCTCCTTGTGGATCTCGATGCCAGTAATATTAAGTTTCCACCTCCGCTTCATGTTTTGGTCGACCACAAAAGGGCTTTTTTCTCATTCTGTAAATTTATTGCCTTTGCTGCTTCAATTTTCAATTAGTCTTGTTGTTGTTGTTTTTTCCTGTTGTTTTTATCCTTATTTTTATCTGTTTTTATCTATGTATGTAATTGTTTCTACTTACTTCTGTAAGCCTTGTGCTGTACTTTGTGGTGCACAAGGATTGCCCTATTACTGATAAAAAAGAAACAAAGGAAAGAGATTTGGCCATCATCACGGTAATGAGGATAAGACAACTAGCCACAATCTGAAACCTCTTGGAATGCAGATGTATATTTTCAAAAAGATCTGCAATTTTGAATCAAATACTTTTATCTAATTCACATGCTGCGTGGAATATTTATAACAGTAGCACAAAATACATACCCCATCCAAAGTAATATATATATGTAACATTATTTGTTGTGAAGCAGAATGCAGTTTGAAGACAGTGAAGAGACTTTTTACATTTTAAAAGTTCTTTTTAATCCATCGGGAAAGCATTATTATTTACAAGCAAAGACACGGACATTGTGCGTCCGCCACAGCGCGTTGCAAAAACAGGAGTGGGGAAGAAGAGAGAAATAAATTATCCCTCGTCTTATATAACATGAGATATGGATAGGGAAAATATTATTTTATAGTGCTAATATATTATTAAGATTCTGATAGAGATTTCTGACGCATGTCAATCACATGCAAGGGAAACACAGGGATCTTTTTAAAAGAATGTACTTACTGGACAGTTTTTTACCCCTTCACGCCGAGCGTGTGAAAGTATCGGCGTTTAGTCGATTCAGCAATTTTATAAAGCTTCTCTTGAATTAATTTAGTTGAGAAAGTGGAATTGGATCACGAAATAAGAGAATATTTTAGAATAAAGTTACTATGGGCTAAATTAAGATAAAATCTTGAAAATTAATTAAATTGAAATTAGAGTTAAAATATCATTACATATATATATATATATATTTGCTAAAATTCTGTAATCTTTAAGCGTAAACATCAAAATGAGTAGATACGCAATCATATAACTTTCAGTTTAGAAATTTGGATTAGTTTTCACACACTAAGATTAAATTATTTTAAGCTTTAAGCCCTTGTTCCGAAATGGAGGACCGCTTGCTACTCATATCACCACTGATGAGCTTAGCTTACTTTAGCTCAATTATATTCGGGTCCAGTTTTAAAGCAAAACTAGGGCTATTTCGGGACGGACCTCATAATTTTGAACCGCGGTCATATGACAAAGACGACACCTGAACAGGCACCCCCTCTCCAAACTTCCACGTCACACCAGTGGGAGGACGTTTGACCCCGATGGATGTAACGTGCACCAGAACATCTCACACGACGGTTCTTCGGTGGAAACAGGTTTCGATCCTGAAATTCTCCGGTTCCAAAATCGCGACCTAACCACCAGGTCGTTGCGACCCAACCATTGGTGAGAGGGAAGAGCTTGTATTGAAATTCCAATAAAACTGAATGTCAGTTTTCTAACGCCTTATTATATTCTACAATAAATATAATTTATATTCTGTTATTTTCTTAGAATAGGCTTCGGCATAATGCTGTTTACAAATAATTATAATGTAGAGGCAAAAAGGTGAAAACATCGAGAACTTCCTATCGTTGCTTTTGTTTTATGTCAATAAAGGTGCTATAATAGGCAAACTCATGTGTTAGGGAGAAAAGGTGGATAAAAATTTATGCTACAAATATCATGAGGATAAACGGTGGCAAGGAACAATAGCTAACAGCCAATCGCAATTTTCACCTGTAATAAAATAAAGAATGTAGCCGGTGAAAAGTTTTTATACAATTTGCAAATTTTGAAATTGCAAAGGCACTAATAATTTTTATTTTACCTTCATACATTTTATTACTTTGATTAAAGAGCAATAAATAATAAAATTAGAAACAGATCGCATTGAAACTCCACTAAAGAAAAGAAAATGTTTCTGTTTCGAGCTAAGATTTAAGTATTTGACTGAAACAGTGTTCTGCAGAATAGCAGAATATCAAATGGGAATTCAGATTTTCTCATTCCAGTATAAAGAAACACGATTTATTTTGTATTAAATAACGGACTATTATTAAGAAAAATTGTTAAGAAAATCCTGATGTAATTCATTATTTTCTCGCACGTGAATTATTGAGAAAATATTGTAACCGTCAAAAAATTCGAACTTGAGATTTTGTCGAATCTCCACGTTTTAAACTTCCCTTAGCTAGAAGACATATTTTTGGCATTATATGTCTATCTTTCTGTGAAAAGGATGTCAAAAATGCTTTGGGATAAATGGAAGAAATTTAATATACTCACTTTACCCCAAATTTCTTATTGCCAGACTCTCCGCTAACACTTTCAGTGGTCCCCTCACATGTTGGCTTAAATGGTAATGAGATAGCGGATAACTTAGCTAAAACTGCCTCAGCTGACATATTTCATAGTGATGCAACACTAACTTATTTCGAAATCATCTCTATCAAAAAGATGGAGTCCAGTGCATTTTGGAGAGCTCCCACCTGCTCACCCTTGGTACTTTGGTAAGAATCCCGGTTGGTGTCACCGCCTGAATATCTCTAAAAAGCAGCAAACGGCTCTCCCTCGTTTTTGAGTGGACACACCAAATCCTTCACCTCCCAACACGGACGGAGGATGTTTGCTGAATGTCCTTGGTGCAATGCTGATCAAGCCTCCCCCAATCACATTCTTAAATGTTGAAATTTTACTATTTTTGATATTTTAAGGAATCCGCTTTTGTTTTTGGAGATCTTTGCTTTCATTGAGGTGGTATAGCGCAGCCATATCACCTGGGATCAGAAACAGCAACCCCAAATTTCTATATTTCTCCCAAATTTTGAGATAACAAAGGAAACCTGCTTATCCGGTTGTTCGAATATGATAACAACAAAACGAAGAGAGCTAAATGGATAAAATTAGGTATACGTGTTTAAATTTTATATTGTAGAACCTATCAAATTTTAAACCAAATCCAATAAGGCATTGAATGGTTGTCGATCTATATTTTTAGAAACCTGTAAACTGAAAAGCGGTAATGACAACACATAAAATTTGGTATGTGATTTTGTGATTACAAGTGTCATTCTGTGTCAAATTTTTATTTTAATGGGTTGGGAAAAATCGGGTCTGAAATATGAATTCGATTTTCGGATGCTTTTAACTTCATGCCAAGGATTAATCGCCAAAAAATTCGCCAGGGATCACACGATTGATTCCTTAAACGTACTAATTTCTTGCCAAAAGTTATTTCGTAACCATTGTACACCATTCTCTGTGATAACACCTTTATTAGAAACTTTCGAAGAAGAATGCGAGTGTGTTTTAGGGCAAAGTTTTTTCATCATTTCCACGTGAGATGTCCCACCTGACTCGATTTGCAAAATCTCCTTTGGAACAATTCCGATGCAAACCACTGTGATCATAGGTGTCAGAAAGCAAGGTGATTCGCATGACACGTTCTTTTATGACAGTTTTATGCTTTTGGATATATGCCTAAGTAAAGAAGAACGAACTGCGGCGCCTTAGCATAATAACACATGTCCGGTAAGCTCATATTTACTGTAGAACAAGTCGATACTTTCTTGGTTTCTTCAAGTGGAAAAATGGAGCGGGGAAAGTAGGATTCGACCTTCAAAAACGCCAAATTTAGTTTATTTGTTTTGATTCTTAAAGATTAGTAACAGTTGAAAACACCTGGCAGTCGAAAACGAAATTCAGCCTCAAAATGCAATGGTTCGTCATTTTAAAGATATGCGATGATGTAAAATATGTGGGGTTTTTTAACGATCCATTTTAAAAGAACAGATCTAAATTTCAAGATTGTGGGTATTTAAGATTTGATCTGCTTAATGAATAAAAACTAAAAAAAATTACGAAGATTATTGTGACTTATTTATCATCGTTTGATCACATTTCAAAATCAAAGTTATTGTACTAAACGCATGTAAACATGTTTATAATCAAAGCTGCAATTTCTTGAATTCGCAAAGTTTGCTCATTTGACATAAGCACCCACTTCATTTCACTTTGTTCTTATTGTTAGCTATTAAGAATTAATATATATATGAATATATATAAATTATTCGCAGTGTTTGCAAATATCGCCATTAAGTTGATTGTGTAAATAAATTGCACTATTATCGTGAAATCGCAAATTAGTAATTTAATTACTTGATTTTTAAAAAAGTTTCATATTATAACAAAAAGTATTCTTATGGTTATATTCATCTTCTATGGGTAGATATAGATACTGAATCTTAAAATTCAATTTAAGATTAGACTTTTTTTAATGAATATTAATATTTTAGCTATAAAAATAAAAGGTTTCAAATAATCTATGAAATATATGCATCTTGTCTTTAAATGTTCCATGACACGAAGAATAATTGAAAAGAATAATTAAAGCTGCACTAGTTTCATAAAAGAATATTTTTTGAAGCAACAAATCGATTTTTATCCCGAAATCGAACAAATTATTTAGTAAAACTTTCCTCCAGACTCCTAACATAACTAACTTTAGGGGTAAAATTAAGATTCAGGGAACTATGAGCTTTGATTTCAGAAAGAGTTGAAGAGACACAACTTTTTTAAAAAAGTGTCATTTCAAAAAATAAACCTGAATGAATAAAACTAAAATGACAATTTTTGGCGTACCGTAGAAGGTAGAAATTTAAATTATTGAATAGACTTTATTCAAAATTCGCAGACAAAAACAGAGAAGTGAGGTTCGCGAAAAAGAGTAAGGAAATATTTACTGAAGGTTTAGTGAGAATGAATCAATTTGTAATTTATCTAGTTATTTTTTAGCGTTAAATTTAAATTTCTATTGCACATGCGCTAGCAAATGAAAAGGAGGCGGCAAGAATTATTTAGCAAACTGAATTTAAAATAACTAAAACATGGAAAAGAGATATATTTAAGTAAAACTTCTCTATCTTAATGCACTCAGCTATTCCTTTTTGAGTTGAAAATTATTTTGAGGTATACTAAACAAAAATTGATTGAATGTTTCAGGTTACTTAAAAATTGACTAACGTTTCATTATTTCGATGGAATATAGAAATAAATATATATTTAAATTGCTACTTATAATGTTTTGTGAAAATTCATAAAATTATTTGAAAAATATTAATACATTATAGAGAAGGTTGGTTTTCTATGTTTTAAGAAATCGTTTGGGATTTAAATATTTTTTAATTAAATAAGGAGGTTATGACAGAGAAAATATTATGCATCACAATATTTTATGTAAAATAATGATTTACGTATAAATTAATCTCATTATTGAAAATACAATTATTTACTAGCGTCATGAGTTAGTATTAAATATATTTTTGCTTTCTCAGCGTATGACGTTCGCTTTCATTTCCTAACTTGAAATTCGGCACATTTATTCTTTAGAGGTGCACCTAGGAGAGATTTTTAAAAATTTTATTTCATTAAAAATCAAACTTATTCTGTGATAATTTACAAAAATATTATTGCACAACAATAAATTTTACATCGTTTCAAATTTAAAAAAATAGTTTTTTTTAATGATAACAGCTTAATAGTAGTGCGAATTTTTGCTGAATTTTGGAAATGTTTCATTATTGTTATTATAGATTACATTGTAGTGGTGAAATTCAAAATAATTTTCACAACTTCATCAACTATCTGATAGTGTGATTTTTTTCCATTGCTAAAAGTTAAAGAAGATGGATCTTCTTTATTATATGCGTAGTTTGCAAGATGTATAAAAGATGGTTACAATACCGTGAAATTTATAAAAGAGATGAGTCATACATTTACATTTTTAATAGTGCTGTGATGTCATGGGACTGGTCTCTATTAGAAAGGTTCATGCACAAAATAAACAAAACTTAATTAAGATAATTAAAATAACATTGACTTAATGTCAAATAATGTGGAGGAATCATGGACACGAAGGCAATCTAAATGATTTATCTGAAATCAAATATAAAGGATATTCGCGGCGAACCAGTTGGTCGCCTTAGGCGGCTGATTAGTAAATTAATTTCATCTAGAGCAACGCTGTATATGTTTTGCTAAATATACAACAAAACAAAAACAAAAATCTTTCGGATAGTATTGGATTTGTAATTCCAAGAAACTTTTTATTTCCTGGATAATTGTCAACAAATGATAGTTTTTTTTCTAAACTTATTACTATTATAAAATTTTCTGTGGGCAGTTTAAATATAAAAAAACTTAATATCGAAGGAAAATTTACAAATGCATTTGTCTCTCTTTAGTCAAATATTTTCACTTTGTTCTCACTTAACAACTTTAGTTTTTGTCAACGATAACTTTTTCAAGTATCTAACTTCAACGCCCATTCATAACAAAAAATCTATTTAAAAGAATTTTGAGATGTTTACTGTATAAGAGGATTTTTTTTATACAATAACTGTCACATTTGAAAAAAGGGCGCGAATTTTATAACAAAGAATGTTGTTTAACGCACCTGCCTCCACAATAAAAGTGACTGAACTTGAAGGGAATTTTTTGTTTCCACGCCCTACCGGAATGAATGAAACATCTTTCAGTAGTTTGAAAACTCACCTTAACTAACTTTCCCAAAAATGATAAATGGCGAATGCATATATATTAGTTTCATTTTTGAATAACTTCAAACAAAAGATTTTTTCTTCATATCGCTTTCGAATGTTCCTGGCTTATTATTGATGACAACCACAATTCTGTGGTTCATTTTTGTGCTTGTTTATGCAAAAGTATTCAAATATATGTTGCATTAAAGAAAAGAAAAAAAAAAACCTGCCCTCGTATTATTATCCTGGAAAATTCAATTATTGCTTGCATCTCATTTCAAACTTACTTTCCTTTTATTTAGCTCAGAGTCGATAAAATGAATGAAATATGTTTGATTTGCTACAAATTTATACGAGATTTGTTACAAAATCATTGTTAACCACTTCACATACAATGACGTATCCAATTATTGAATTCTTAATTTTAAATATACAATGAAGTGAAGATATTAAATAATTTAATTTGCAAAAATCACATAAAAATTATTTCATATGCCAAATGCCCTTATATTATTATAGAAATTAAAATTATAATAAATGTTCCAAATAAAATGTGTCATCTAACTAGGAAGTGAAGTAAATTCGTAGGTCAAGGGAACAACGACGCCTCACTGCTGCTGCGGAAAGCGCTCACCAGTTAAGAATTCAGATGTATCGCCATCTATCCAGAATGTGGTCAATTCGAGATAATTCAATACACATCAAATATGCAGTTTTTGATCTGGTTTTAGATTCATTCCGAATCTCTTGCAAGCGGAAGAAGGACGGGCAACTGGGTAAGAAAATATATACTTTTTTCAAGTGAAAGGGGAAAGATGTTTCCCTCATGAGCGAACTTCACTGCAACAGGTACGATGCAGTGTCAAAGGAGAGCAGTTTCAGATTTTAAGGGAAGCGAGTCCTTCATAAAATATAGAACAATGTTTCTTCCGTTTTAGCGAATTTTCCCTAAATACATTTTAATTTCATGTCATGAATTTCTGTCAATGAAAAATTTCCACTTATTGACAAAATTATATTAAAAACTCCTACATTTTATTAATGTTTCATACAAAACAAAGCCCCCCCCCCCAAAAAAAAGAGACTGTGTGTTTAAGCCTCGGAAAGAAATATTTCATATTTTCTATTAATAGCAAAATTAATATCACATATTTAGCATTAAATATATTGCTAATCTCGAGTATGTTGAAAAATACTGAACTAGTTCTCTGCCATTCCGTTGTAGTATAGCTTAGTTTAGTTATATTGATGTCCCGTTTTAAAGCAACACTAAGGCTATTTAGGGACCGACCTCGTCATTTTGAACCACGGTCAGATGACGACGACGACACCTGAGCTGGCTCCCATCTCTCCAAATTTCCACCCTACAACAGTGGGGCCATTCCGCTGTAACCAAAATCCGATACCATATGCAACAGAAGACAATAAAGCACAGTACTCTATATTTTATCATGTTTTGCACATGAGACTGGTGCAGTCAATAAAAAGATGACACAAAAGCACAAACACTGATTCATTCATGCATCCCTTTTGCAAACAGATTACAATTAAATTTTTATCTATATTATTTATTTAAATTAAATTTACAATGAACATATTTATAAAAAATTGTGAGTGGTTGATTTCCATTTGACACTATAATTTCCAAACTTGGAAATCTGGAAATTTCTGGTTCTGGTCAATATTTCTTACTTAGTTTAGTTTTAGTAACGTCCTGTTTTTAAATCAGCACTAGGGCTATTTTGGGACGGAACTCGTCATTTTGAACCTCGGTCAGATGAAGGGGACGACAACTCAGCTGGCAACTCTGTCTCCAAGCTTTCACACCATGCAAGCGGAAGAACGTTTGGACATGCCGGATTTAACGTGCACCAGACTCACTTACACAACGGTTCTAAGGGGGAATCGGGTCTCGAGCCTGAAACCCTCCGGTTCCGAAGCCGAGAATTCACCACCAGGCCACCGCGGCACTTCAGTTTTTCGCACAGAAATTATTACTTAATATCCCAAAGATTGGAATTTGGTTTCTAATGTCCATGTTTTGGGTTAAGAAGTGTTTACCAGCTCTCATCTGTGCAATTTATCAGATTTCTGCTTACACCGCCAGGAAACCTCCCCCGCACAGGTTATCTGTTCGAAAGCGTGAGTGTCCCAGTTTTATAAAGGTATAATTGTGGTCAGCTGACATAACAAAAGCGGTCAGATGAGAGGGATACATTTAAACTGAAGCATCGCCGGATGTAATTTTGCTTTGCTGATCGCACAGTTAGTGAAATGTCGGAGTGAAAAATATTGTTGCACAGAACAATGAAAATTTTAAGGTGAAATATGGTTCTTGTTACACGCGTCGGATTAAAATATCACGATGCGACATTGATAGCCTATATTTTGGATAAATTTGCAGGCCTTAAGCCAGAGGGAGTGGTCCCCCCCCAAACCTTCTCGTATACTCTCTAGTAAAAGTACATTTGTATTTTAGAAGCCTTTTTCCCACTAATAAAACGAAAATTTGACAAAAAAGAAAAAAAATACCTACAAGTCACAAAACTACATACCAAATTTGATATATTTATATATTTAAGTCATTGCATTTTTCATTTAAGTCATCGCAATTGCATATATCTGAAAAAACAGACCAACAGACACGACGTATTTTCAGAAACTTTTTATTGAATTTGGCGCAAAATGTGTTTACACTGTACACGATGTTTCTAACCCTACGGATGTTGAGTCTTTGTGCCGAATTTTATCCATCTAGCTCTCTTTGTTTTATAGCTATCTTATATTCGAACAACCGGACAGAAAGCCTTCCTCTGAATAGATTTTGCAGAAAATTTGACAGAAATCTACTAAGTTGTCGCAAAAATGGTATTCCAAATTCCATCCATCTAGCTCAAAACATTTTTGAGTCATCTTTGTCACAAACAGACATAATTCAAAAAATGTGCTTTCAACGCAAGAAGGCTAAAACGTAGAGATTTGTTATAATCTCGAGTTCAGATTTTTTCACAATCGCAATATTTTCTTTATACTTCGTATATGAGAAAATAAAATAGTGCGAAATGCGAAATAAATGAACGGAAATGGAATGACAAATGATAGTTATAAGTAAATAAAGCATCCAGAGCAACAACAATGAAAAATTAATAAATTAGTTTAGAATCCAGAAGTCTTGTTTTGAGTCTTCAAATGTACGATTTTCTGAAAGGCGCTGTTTAGATGTAACATTTGCAAATGGATCTAAATATTTTGAAAAAAAAAATGAAGTATTGTCTATATGCAAAACTGTAATAATAAGCAGTTACTAAATTCTATAATAGTCAGAGGTAGCGCATTAAGTTTTATATTTCACATGCCTCATCTCGTAAATGAAGCAGATTAAAGTTAAGAACACAATACTCAGTGTAGCATTTCAAATGAAATGAATAATTATTATTGACATCATCACAATAAGTACACTCCGAATTCGAAGAACTCATTTTTTGATAATACATCTGTTTGTCGGTCCGGTTATCTATCGATTTATATATCTATGAACGTTACATCCCCAAACATAACAGCCTAGCTGGATGAAATTTCGTATTTAAGCGAAATCCACCTGAGAAAAATTCTTTAAATTTGGGACCAAATCAGACGAAAGATTAACTTTCTGCATTTTTAAAAATCTATTCGTATATAAGTGAAAGCAATAAATAAAGATATATACATGAAATTCTGAAATCCACCTCGGCTTATAAGATCTTTGTTTTTGTAAGGGATTTAATGCGAATGGAGAGACTTCGTTTCCAGATGAATGTTTTTAAATATTACATCGGGTACTGTTTTAAATGCATCAGACGAAAATTTGAAAACAAAAACTGCGGAGACAGTGGCATAGAAAACGTATTACAGTATAAAACGTTATTCGTTAATTGTAAAGAGCGCTAATTTTAATGTATTTAAGTAATGCAAGACATTTCTTTCTTTCTTTGTATAAATATTGCCGTTTTAACATTCAGACACGCTTATTTAATAAAAAAAAATGTTTCTCTCTTAATAATAATAATAATTAAAATACACCGCCGAAGACAAATTCACACTGTTAAAATTTATATTATCATAGATTAAAATGAAATCTTTAATAATTTATTAAAGAACCCATTAAATTTAGAAACTGTTTATGATATGTGGCGATATCAAAAGGCTACAAGTGTCTGCATTAAAGTTTTAAATAAAATCACTCGAACGAAAGAACCTTTATTTGTCAAATTATTTAATGTCGTTATCTAACTACAGATGGCAGCACGAGATTAAAATTTGGATATGACGAATTTGCTTGCAGCTGCTTTGAATTAAAAGATACATTTATGTAAGTGCCATTATTTAACTTCTTTTTTTACAAAAAAATTATTGAAAAAAATGAGTATTTTTTAAGTGCCACAAATATGAAAGTCTGATTTAATCAAGAATCCTCCTCCTATTTCACTCTTTTTTTTTCTTTCTTTTTCCGTATTAAGTTCCGGCAAGGGACATTCTTCAAAAGCTAATATTATTTGCATATAAATCTAGTATATATTTTTTAAAATGAGAATTAATTTACAAATAAAAAAACGGGACAATTCGCAACATTTCATTTAAAATGGGAATAAATCCGGCGCAAAGAATAAGAAAATCAGAATATCCCGTCTAAATGAGTTTGTTCGGTACTGTTCGGTCAATTAATATCAGAAGATACTATTCAAATAAAATAGTTAATTATTTAGAAATAATTCCCTAAACTAATTTGTTGTATAAAAAGACATTGAAGAATACTTTGAAAATAAAACTCATTATTATTGGGATTTTATTCAAACGGTTTTGCACTTTATTATTTTAACTCAATACTGGATTCACAATTTATAAAACTCAATTTTCACGTTTGTATCTATTGTTAAGGAATATCTTATATTACAAAGGGGGGGGGGTTAAAACTTTTTAAAGAGAAATATTAAAAAAAAAAAAAGAAAACAGCAACTTAATCCAAGCAATGAAAGAAAAATATTAAATGATCAGCACTATCAGTAAATACTTTATGAGATGACAACAGCAGGAGTTAACATTTTGCTCTAAAATGGTACTTCTTAGAAACTGATTGTGCAAGATAAATGATAAATACTACAAAATTATCGTTTACCAATTACAATGCTCTTCTAATCAAATACCAGAAACAATTTCAATCTTTTTGTTTTGTTTGATGAAACAAACGATAAGTCCGAAAAATTGTTTGGAACAAAACACTTCATTCATTCTATTTACGGCATTGACACATCTGATGAAATTCGTACTCAAGATCAAAACTAAGTAAAACGATGATCAGTGTCGAATTATTCTGCTACTCGTGTAATGATAATGTTTATTCAGTGATATAAACAAATGCCAAGGACCGATAACTTTTCTCTTTTGATTCAAAATGTATGAAATGAATGTTGCCGAACATTCTAAATCAGAATTTCTGAAACTCTTCCCACTTGCGATCCCATTTCGGCTATCAAAATATTTACTCATTCCTTCTTCCGAAATTGTTTTGTCACAAGTAAAAAAAAAAAAAAAAAAAAAAAAAAGGGGAAATTGAGGCAGTCGTTAGAGTGAGTCGGTCAACCCCTTCTTTGATTTGGCTCAAAATTTGATTGTGTCTGTCCTGTGGATGTTAAATCTGTGCATCGAATTTCATCTTTCTAGCTCTCTTCGTTTTGTAGTTATCGCCTTCATTTATATTCGAACAACCAGACAGACAGACGCATCATTTGATAGAAATCTACAAATTCGGTGTGCAGACCGTATATCAAATTTCATTCGTCTAGCTCAAAGCGTTATCTTTGTCACGGGCAGACAGGCGGACATAATAAGCTACAAATGTGTTTTGCGAACGCAAGATTCATCAAAATCTCGTGTTCGAGTTTTTTGACGGTTTCAGTGTTTTCAATATATTTTGTTCGTGATGAAGTAAAAATGGATATAGAATTTTTTCCCCCTCTTCCTCTTGTCGTAATAAGTGTAAAATCGTGTTCCGGCGGGCTGTGTCCTTTACGGATAGGGTCGTATATCTTCCAACTGATGCCTTGTTGAATCGACCCCGCCTGTGGACGCAATCGGGATCTTCTCGCAAATGGTCGGTAAAATGAACGGACATCAAAGAACCTCGGAAAACCAAGACGGGAAAGAGGGAAAAGTATGCCAAACCCAAGGCGAGCACAAGTCCTTGGAACGCGGCTTCATAAATAAGCTTGTCTGCGTAAAGCCCGCGTCTGATATCCAGATTGACTCCCTTTCTCCGCGTCGATATACCGATAAATCAGTGTCCATATGAATGAAAAGTTATTCATATGTAATATGTTAACAAGAAATAACATGAAAAATAAATTCGCTAAACACTAAAAGAATGATTTCTTTCTTTAAGATAATAAAAAAAAAAAATCAAGCAAAAATGCATATTTCTTTTAAAACCAGTTAAAACAGTTTTAAATATATTTTTTTAAATCTTTATGATCTATCTTTGCTTAGGGGAAAAAAAAACAGTATTGTCGGGTTTACACTCGGCCAGTTATAAGACGGCCAGTAGGCAGCCCATGAACAAAAAGGGACTGACTTATGTTTGACACAATTTCCTAAGATAAATTCAGGCATTCCATGCTTGGCTATAAATTGCCCTTTTGACCTTCCTGAATTTTTTTTCCACTGTGTATTGTATTAAAATGATGAATATTTATACACAAAGAAACACGTAAAGGTCAACATATCTAAATTTGGAAAACTGTAGAAAAGAAATGGAAAGCAAAATTAAAAAAAAAACCCTCAACTTCAAATCAGAAAGAACAAACAGCAAAGAATGTCGAATTAATCTGTGATAAGTGATCCCCCACCCCCACTAAAAATTCTACAAATGCACGAGCAGTAAGAAATAAATACAATACAGCGGTGGGTTGTTGTCTCATCGGGACAATTATCTTTGCCATCGAGCAAACGGCATTTTTCAGCTATTCTGCGCACTATTGGCCGTCTTTTAACTGACCGAGTGTAAACACAGCATCACTTGATTCATTTGTATGGTAATTTAAAACTAACACATTTTGAAATTAGGTAACCGTCGGAAGTTTGCCACATTTCTTAGCTTCCAGACTTTGAATTTCTCTTCATGGAAGGAGAGGAAAACAAGGATGAATGTAAAAATTTACGTTTGTTTCTGAAATATTTTATTTTTTCCTTAAATTTGGTTTAATTTAGGTAAACTAACTAGTTCTTCTAACCTAAATATTCTTCCCTAAATACTGAGGGATCGCGGTGGTAAGGTTCCGGTTTCGGAATCAGAGGGTTTCAATTTCGAGATCCAATTCCAAGAAGACCCGAGACCGAAGAAACGTCGTGTCAGCAGATTTAGTGCACATTAAATCCATTGGGACCAAACGTCCTCTGGTTGGTGTGTGGAAGTTTGGAGAGAGGGATGCTAGCTCAGGTGTCGTCCTCATCATCTGACAGCGGTTCAAATTCCCAGAGGTCCGTTCCCAAATAGCCCTAGTGTTTCTTTAAAACGGGAAGTTAATATAACTGAACTAAACTAAAACTCTCTAGATATTATTGATGGTGGGAGGTCAAAGAATCGAAAGTGTGAACTATTCAGTCACATAAGGGATACTTTAGGGCATCTTAAATTTCGACTAAGAAATCTCTCTACACTACTAGTTCCTTGCAGTAATTTTTGGAAGAAATAAAAATTTCAAATAACAGTATAAAGTAAAATCACATCTATATGATCTTTAAGTAAATTTGTGAAGAGAAATAACCTTCAAGCATGTTTTGGGAATCGTAGGTAAATATTTCCTCTTTTACTAGGAGAGAACGCCAATCTCAATGCGTTACATCCATATCTTGTATTTCAGAAAATACCACAAAATATTTCATTTACAAAATTTACCACTGTTTTAACACAAAAAATACTACATTCGTGAATAATATGACTAGAATCACTGACGGATTTCCGACTAAGGAATTACCTAGGGCCCCTAGGCTGCGGGGGCATGCAAGAACATGAATTTAACCAGTTACCACAAATAAGTATATAAAATATAATTTTAAGAATAATAAAATCTTGGGATATTATTAACACTTTTTCAGGTACAAATTGTTCTTTTCTATCTGATTACTTTTCGCGTAATCATTACAGTATTCATAAATAACGGGTCTGCGCTTTGACGTGATTGGTTGAATGCAAAGTAATCATGAGTTTTAGCATATAAATTATTAAAAACTATATGTATTCACAAAATTAATAAAATAGTTAGTATATTGATTAATTGAAAAATGTATTGAATCTTTAAACTATATTTACTAAACTAAATACTATGTATACTATAAACTATGTGACCAATTAAATTAATAAAGGACCTCCATTGCCTTTAGTATAAAATATGCCTAAATACGCCATTAAGTAGAAATGATTTCAACTGCAAGCACAAGTCTGGAGAAATGATACAAGCATTTGATTGCTTATTTTTGTCCCAAACTTCACAAGTATTGGAAAAAGTAACTTCAAACACAATTGAAATGCATTGCACATTTCGAAGGGGATTTGAGGAACAGGGCGATTGTTTTGTAGGAATTTATATCTTAGCTTCATTAGACAAAATTCGCATTCTCTCTTCCCCATGAAAGTAGTGAACATTTCATTTGCTGAGAATTTGTCAGAACTCACGTGAGGCGCAAAACATTCTTTGAGCACACTGTACTGTCTTGGGTAATCAAAGAACACCAGTGTTAGTCGTCGTTAGTTTTTTTTTTTTTTTAACTTTTTTTTTATTTTGAACAAACTGATTTTAACTAGTCTTACAGATACAAACACGTATATTGTAGAAATAAAATATTTTAGACAATTAATCCGAGTGAAACATCTACAAGAAACCATGATGGCAAGATACAACATCAATTCTCTCCAAAAAATTATCGTCACACCCCTCTCGATTCTTCTACACGCCAAATGGCACAGTTGTTACAACAGATTCGTGATTTTATTCTTGAATAAATAATCGTAAAATAGCATTCATTCCAGAGGTGTGAGGGTGATGGTAGTTAAATGATTTCATGCTTTGGGCAAATATCTATGATTTGAGAATGCTAGAAAGCATTCCACACACGAAATAATAAATTTACATCGTCATAACTTTTAAAAACCGTTCTTTCTTGCGTATTTGTTTTAGAGAAATGTTTGATCGTAACTTTTCAGAACTATATCTATCGGATAATATGATTTCAAAAATGTCCTACCTGTTTCTTCTCCCCTGTGTTCCGTTCCTTCGCCGTCTGGGGGCGTTCGCCTCTTGTTCGACCTCGTCGATGATACTGTCTAGCATCTCCAGAGATTTACTAACCTCTGGCGGCGCGGCATCGAGATTTCTGCAAAATAAAAACGTTTTTCTCAGATCGATGCGCAACAGGCGACTTTTTAAAATGCATTTCCGTCCTTCTCAGCCTTTTATCACTCAGCATTCCATTTTTCTCTAACAGAATTAAATATTTTTATTTTTTAAAAAAGCTGTTCCTAAATTCCTGTGATTTTAAATAATTTATATCAAAATGCAACCTGTGTTATTTATATGACACATACCTACCTTTATGAAATTTCAACGTTTATTTTTATTATAATGGAATGTATTTTTTTTCTTTGATTTTTCAATAATTATTTCTACGAATTCATATTTATTTGTTCATGTGTATGCACTCTCAAGAAAAGAAATGTATTTATTAATACAAATCAGTTTTAAATTGATATTTTTAGAAAGTGCTTTTATATTGCATTCTCTTAATATTGTTTCTTTTTATTTATATTATAAGAAAAACTACTGATCTTTTTTTAATTATTTCCATTTTGATTAACAATTTGAAAAACCACTGATTCAATTGTTACTATAATGAATAATGGGCAGTGAGATGTGGCTTAAAATATTTCGAAATCAAGAGTCGTTTAAAAAATCTATTACTAGACCTGAGATCTTTTACAGCAGTTTCTGCGTTAGTGCCTTCCATTTCTTCATCTTCATATTCTGTCAGAATATCGTCCAGCACTTCGAGTGAGTGTCTTACATCCACGGGCATATCTCCCAAGTGCCTGCGGAGGTTTGACAATAATTATGTTTATACATTTCTTAAATACATACATCTGTCAATCTTTGACAACAATACATAATACTTTTTAATATGAAGTATATAATATTGAGAATGTATCGAAATCTTTCAAACATTTTGCAATGAGGTTTATATTGTCCTAAATCCGAAAACTCCTTTTGGAATTATATTTTTGTGTCCATAGGATCATCCTAAATTTCATACAACTAGACAGATGAACGTAGCATTTGGACTTTCATTTAAAACTGTACATTGGTATCCAATTCTAAGCAAATAACTCAATTTTTCGATCTAAATTTTTTCCCTCTGCACTAAAAACTACACAAATAGGGATGACAGTTGCAAACATTTCATTTTTTTAACATGAGTGTTGACTCTGACTGAAAATGTTGTCTGCATTTTTTACTTTCTCATATACAAAGTATAGAGAAAATAGAGTCATTGTCAAGAAATTCAAACTCGAGATTTTGACAACTCTCCAAGTTTTAGACTTCCCTGCGTTTGAAAGACACACATCTTTAAAAAAATATCTGTCTATCTGTAACAATGATAACTCAAAAATATTTTGAGCTAGACGGAGGAAATCGGATACATCCATTTGTAGATTTCTGTAACATTTTGAGCAAAATCTATTCGGAGGAAATCTGTCTGTCCGGCTCTTCAAATAGGAATGAACTAATAATATAAATTAAATATATCAAATTTAGTATATGATTTTGTGACAGCTGTTGTAACTGCGTATGAAATTTTCGTTTCAATAGATTGGGAAAAACGCGTTTGAAATACAAACTCTCAATTTTTGTATAATATCAACTGTATGCCAGAAATGAACCACCCAAAAACTCGCCAAGGATCACACGTTTAGATTCAGTAGAAATGCTACATTGATATTTCTTAACTATTGTAAGCCAATGCCATGTAAGACGTTTTCTGGGAAAATACCTTCATTCAAAAGTATGCGAGAAAGTTTTAGGGAGACCATTCCCGTGTTTTTTGATTACTTCTTTTTATTTCGCTTGCTACCGTAGAGTAGAATTACTTTTCCATGACACATTTCTCTTCTTTCTAACAGAGGCTTTTAATCTCATTTGTTAAAAAGTTCCACCAGAATTTTCTGCTGAGGATAACCACAAAAATCACCGAAAAATAAAACACAATCACAAACTGATCTGAAAATACTTTTGAATTTTTTTTTATATACAGTAGGGGGCATAATAATAAATTTTAACTTATTAAACAATATATTTCTGTATTTACAAATTATTTGGTTTACATTTTTACAATAAAATCTGTCATCCATTTTTTTTAATTTGTATTTTTTCACAACATTTTATAATTAACATCCGAGTATAATAAAAAGTTTATTACATAAGTAACATTTTTATGTGACATTATGCAAAAAAAATTTAAAGAAACATTTCCGAAAATTTGTATTTTGACATAAAAATAATATTTAGGCTTAGAAAAAGTACTCATAGTACTCTATCAGTTCATTCCGCTTTTGTAAAAATTCTGAATGGTATTGGAGATCTTAATGCAAAGGAGCATTTGTCAAGCATTTTGATCTATTTAACTAAAATTTGGTGTTTATGTGAAAGAATCTATATACTTTTTCCTCCAAAATTTAAAAGTACACATTTATTCTTTATCTTAATATGTGAAAATTCCTTTTCACTTAGATAAAAATGTGTTAAAATACAGCTATTCGGACTGTGAAACCTCCATTCATTCTATAATTTCTTACTTTTCTGTTCTGCGGGCAGCCTCTTCTGCTTCAGCTGCATATTCTTCAAGGACATCATCTAGAAATTCTAAAGACAGTCTGACGTCCGGTGGAATGTCTTTGAGTTTTCTGAACATAAGAAAAAAAATCAATCTGAAATGAATACTTTGGAAAAAACTATGATGTTAAAAATTCGCTGAAAAATGTTTTTAAAAAAATCAAAATTAGTTTATTTTATAATTTTTTCACAAAGAAATCGAAATGATTCTCTAGTTATCTTTCCTGATATATAATAAGAAAATATATACACTTTTAGCCATCTAAAAAATATTTCAGCTAATCGTAATCAGTGAAATAAACGCTGCTTATTTTACTAGCAGGCAGTCATTTAATTACGACAATTTTCTTTCGAATATTTTGTAACATAATCCAAATTAGATAAAGAATTTCAGGAAACCATGATTTCTGAAATTATAACTGAATTGTAATAAATTTAGTTCTACGTAGTCTATATAAGGATTATATTAGGTGTGTAACATTGCAACCTTTGTTTTTTTCTAAAATTTTAGATCTTATTCTTAAAAAGTAATTGCCTATTCATGATTCAAGCTACTGTCCGTCGCTATCTACTACTTTCCCTATTTTCATCCATGTTTTCGTGGAAATTGTCGGATACCATCCACCCCCCCCCCCCCAAAAAAAAAACACCCGGTGGGGGGGTTTTTTTTTTTTTTTTTTTTTTTTGAGCCGAGGTTTTTCCTTCAAGACGATCGATCCTAAAAACAATATATTTTGGAGCACAAATGCTGATCAGTTTGGCTGTGTGCTATCGATCGAAACAAATGTTAGTTGGAAGGAGTATGTCTGAAAACTTTGGGATAAGACCTCTCATTTCCAAGTATACTTTGACCGTTTTTGAGACACATGGCCAAGCAATCTCATTCTGGAGTATGTCTTTGTCTCTGGTACTGTTGTCTTTTATCCTTCAAGGCTGAGCTCAAACGCATTAGTTGCATTCGATACCGATTCCCTGTGATAGTTTCCTCAGCTGCCCAGCATGAACATTCGGTCTGGCCATCGACATGGAGGATATACTGGTTTTCGCCACGATTTTCTGCATTTAGGATCTTGATAATGTGCCCACTTTATGTCGCAGGCCACAATGCGATGTAGAAACCAATTCAGATTTTGTCTTTAAAGCGTTTGTTCACAAGCAAAGGAAGGACGTTCAACATCTTCGGCTTCAACTTATACGGAATCTAATTTCTCTGTTTCTGAATCATTGCCATAGCTTCAAGATGTTTCGAAACAGCTTTTTAGTCACTTTCAATGATTCTGTCAATTATTATTGCTTTTCAGTTCGGAATTTTCGAAAATTTTCTCTCTTCTACAGGTGGTTATCAAAATCTGAATAGCATATCGAATCTTATAGCAGTTAATTCATGCTTTTGAAAACGATTGCGATTTGCTTGAAGTAGTCATGAAGTTTCGTTATATTGCAAAAAAACTTATTATTATTTTTTTTTTAAAAAAAAGGTTATTCACTCGAATATTAGAATAAGCCGTGAGTTGACTGGACAGCTTTTGAGCAATTCAACATTCTAAACAGGTTTCTTTTTAAACATCTGTAAGAATGACTTATGCAACCCAATGAATTATAAACATTAAAAATAAAGGATGAAAGGAATGGAATTATTGCACAACGCAGCTGTGTTTGCCTCGGCTAATGGATGACTCGATTATTATTTTTACTTCCTATTTCTTCTTAATAGCCGATTTAATTGTTTCACTGTTTTGATTCCGAAATCTGAAGCATAGAAATTCCATCGGTAATAAGTTCACATCATTGCCATTATTCAGTCTGGTTACTTGTTAGTGTCGGGATTCTTGTGCATCGAGCACAGAGTATGGAACAAAAATATTCTGTTTCAGAAACAGAGTACTTATTATTAGATGATGCTGGCGCCACCGAGATTCTTTCAGGATAAAGAGAATGGAAGTACAGTGTGAGGTGCAGATAGTTAATGATTTAAAGAAACTATGATCAACAACTGGAGAGATCCCAGGTAAAAAAAATGTTTATTTCTTATTTAATTTAATCTATAAACAATAGTATTAGTTGCTTAAATTATGCAATTTGTATATAATAAATTCTGAAGTAATGCGGCCGATCAACCGCAGGCATCAATAATCAAAATTTTATTCAAAACTTCAATCAAAAAAGATAAAATGAGATAATACAAAATAATAAAAGAAAGAAAAATGTCTGAAATTTTTTACCGACCGTATTTGTAATAACTATTTTTGAAAATGGAAACAAGCTTTTAAGCGCATATTCAAAAGATTAAAGAAAATGATTTCCATATTTTAATTCACAACTGTGAAAAACGTATGCGCTCTTATGATTACCGAAATAAAAAAAAAAATCTTCCAGTACTATTTGTATTAAAGATTTATTTCCTTTAACTTCCCTCATACGAGTAACGATTAAAGATGACTTATTGCTTTATCTAAAAAAAAATTTTTAAACTTTTTTTAATTTGTTAAAATTGGAAAAAGAATAGCAGAAAATTCAAAATCGAAGCAATATTTCAGGAAAGATAAAAAATCAATTTTTTCCCCTTGTATCTAAATTATGTCTGACATACGATTTCTATACATTAATTCTTCAGAAAGTACTGACGAGATTTGTATAACGTACTTCATCTCAAATATTGCCATTCTACATCATATTAGACGCTTTTAAAATACACAAATCTTTTTACTGTAAATTAGTAGCTGCTTTTTTATTTCCCTTTCGATGGTGTTTTAGAATATTTTAACTTTCCTATCTCTACTGCTTCAGAAATCTATTTCTCCTATTTTTCTCAGAATTGAAACAAAACTAATAAAATTCAACCGACAAATTAGATCCTTATTCAACAATTAAATAGTGGACTTTCATTTTAGAAATTTGAATGGAAACTGATTGCCACTACAAAAACTCATTTTCAATTTGATTTATGCTCCTATCATGCAAAAGAAATTTTAACAATACAAAAGATTTTGCAATCTAATACTGTTATCTCTTCTAGCCTCTGGTGTTTAATTCTTCTGATGACCATGTTTCTTTTGAACTGTTCATTTATAAAATCTGTTCTTTGTATGAAAGTAGGCATAAGGAGAAGTAAAACTGATAATAAAAAAAATCAATATAACTTTTAGAAAATACAATGAACAATATGAAATAATTATTTCAACAATATAATAAGAATAATGATGAAAAAATGGATCAAATAGAATCTGAAGTTAAACCATTTGACTAGAGTTAAGTCAAATCAGTTAAGTTGTAAAGTAGTCTTGTTTTTATTGTTTGTTTTTAAAGTTATCTTGTTTTTTGTATTAAAGTTTGTATAAGGAAAAGTAAAATTAATATTAAAAAATTCAATAAGTTGTTTTATTTTTTGTATTAAAGTAGGCAAAAGAAAAAGTAAAATTAATAATAATAGATTCCGTATATCTTCAAAAAATACAAGGAGCAATAGGAAATAATTATTTCTACAATATAATACGAATAATGATGAAAAAATAGATCAAATAGAATCTAAAATTAAATCATTTGACTAGAGTATAGTAAGTTAAGTAAAGTAGTCTTGTTTTTCTTGTTTGTTTTTAAAGTTGTCTTGTTTTTTTGTATTAAAGTAGACATAAGAAAAAGTTAAATTAATAATAAAAAATTCAATAAGTTGTCTTGTATTTTTTATGTTAAATATTCGATAATTCGAAAAATACAAGTAACAGTTAGAAATAATTATTTCTACAATATAATACAAATAACGATGAAAAAGTAAATCAAATAGCTGTATAACAACAAGAAATATCAATTGTCAAAATAGTATTTGAATCCAGATTCCACAGATATATGTTGTTCCAAATAAACGATACATTACTTAAGGTAGATATTAAAAATACTGAATGTTAAAATGCAAGAATTCTAAAAAAGTGATTGCATCCTTACTTAGTTATATTTCTAAATCTAATCACGAATCTAAAGTGAAACCATTTCATTATTGTATAAGTATTGTTTACAAAAATGAGAATTCTCACTGGAGAAAGAAAGCATTAAAATTGATTCGACGAATGCACAATATGAATTCCTATCTTTGTATTCTTACAGACAACAATACTGCAGGGCACAAACATAGAAAGGATTTGAGCAATCACTGCCAGCAATATAGTAGCTATTGTGCAGCAGAAGCTACAAAAGCTTGCGTGGAAAAAAAGTTATTGTTATTTGCACTTTTTATTTTTCAAGTAGTTATAATTTTTTTCTCATTTGCCGACGATTTATGATATTCTACTTTTCATTCTGTATGATAATCATGTTAAGTTTTTCATCTGCATATGCCATCATTTCTTTTTATTTCTGTTGTAAGATGTTGTAAAACAAAGGCGAATAAATACTATATTCAGAACAGCAAATACTCTGTTCAGGCATTTCCAAAATATAAGAGAAATAACAGGGCACGGAATTATCTCTTCAGAGTCTTATAGATCCTGAATTACACGGGAAAGAAAAGAAAAATCTTTTCATAAATGAAAAAAAAAACATGGCAACGAATGTCTGAACGAAAACTCATGCATCAGCGTAGATATAATATACAAATGTGGCTAGAACACAGCTTACACCATTTTTAAAAAAATAAGAATAGATTTTTTTAAAATTTTGATATTAGAGCAAAAGAACAGGAGTGATCAGTTAAAAAGTAGTGGTTTTCCTATGTTTGTGCCTTGTTTCTAAATTTTAATGTGTTGAGAAACCAGTTTTCATAACCTTTCTAAATTATTAAGTTAATATCTTAAATATGTATTGAAAATCCGTTAACATCTGTCATACATTTAAATGGCACCTGTTGTGCTAATTCATAATTCGGTGAAGATATATATTTAAATTCATTCAAAGTCTATTTATGAATTGTCCAGTTTCTGAATTTAAATATTAATAATATCATAAACAAATAGTATTTTATTGTCACTCCATTTTGGTAAGGGCTTTAAAAAATCTAATAAGAATAATCTTTGATTTTCTAGTAAATGCATAGAAAAAAAATAGAAGTAAACAACGAACATACAAATAATTTTTTCGTGAATTAAAAAACTATTTTGAATGATTAAGAGATGACGATGAAGAGCCTTTTTAAGTTATTATTTTTAAAAAATAATTTGCTACGAAACTTTTTGTACCCTTGAAAAAGATTCTTACTCCCTCTGCCATTCTTCAAATTAAAATTACTTTCATTGCATTAGAAATAAGACCAGAAAATGTCGTATATCTGTAAAAATGAAATTGGAAAAAATTCTGTCCTATCAGTATATGAAACTTTTTAATTCCGTTTTTATTCATAAAAGTGACCAAGAATAATGAATACAATGCTCGTTTTTTAAAGACTTTGCAGTATTTTATTTGCTTTACATTTTAATATTTTGATGAGGTTTGTATTTCTTCATTATCTGCATCATCATTGTTTAAATGGACGTCACAAAAACCACACGCTTGCGTTGATTCAGCCACATCTGAACTTCAAATATCTCGTAGAAAATTTAAAAAGTAAAAGAGATCGACGCAATATAACTTTATACCAGGAGAAAGAGTTCTTTGAGCAGGTGAAATAGAAAAGTATTAAAAAAAATAGAAGTGCAATTATAAATAGGAGGCAGATGTTACATAAGAAAACAGCAGACAAAGTTTTCGGATTTGCGTTAAGCTCAAAAATGTATCGAATGGCATGATTGCAAACACCGTCACATTTCGAGTGAAAGAATAGGTTAACATCTGAATATTGATTAAATAATTTGTAAGTTAATGAAAACTAAGGAAATGTAGAAATTATAAATTCCGTATTTTTTTTCTTCGCAGATTTAAAAAAAATTAAGAATAGAGAATTTTTGATAAACACGGAAAACTATATATTAATTGCTAATTGTAATTTTTAAGCCGAGTACCAGTTTTATAATATAATTATTAATAATTTTATACGTTTTTTTTTCAGTAAATAAAATTGTTTTTCTTCATGTTACTCATTTTTTATAGCACCGACTGCTTTAAAATGGTAAATATGATAGTATTCATCTGTCTTGTAATGTTTTTACTTGCTTTGAGGTGTTCTGACAGCAATAAATTGGAAACACCAAATAACGCAACATAAAATATAACACTATAAATTCCTCTGTTTGATTTTTAAGTACGGAAACAAATACATCTCCGTTTTATAGATATCCAATCCAAAAGCAGATTTTAAAAAAATAACTGAAGATTTTTTCGGTATTCTTCAAAATAGGCAGTTATCGTATCAAACAGTTAAAAAAGCACTGAAAAAAAGTTTGATGGATGTAAATTTGAAAAATACGTCTATCTTTCTTATTTTTAACTTCTTCCTTTTTGTCAAAGTATGACGTGCGTACGTTATAGAAGGAAACAAAACAACTACTACATTTTTCATTTCGATAATCATTTGAGCAACTGACCTGTTGTTGTTCCTCAACATTTTCTTCAGATTGACCACTCGAGCAATTTCAATCCTCGGAATTCATTCAGTAACACTCCCATTAATGCAGAAGTTGGACGATTATCTGAATCGAAAGTGCTATCGAGTCTTATTCCGCGAATGATTCTTTCATTTTCTGCTATCTTATCTCCCATTTTTTTTCCACTTCATTTTTATTTTCGTGCGATTGTTTGCTTTGAGGGTTTGTTTGCGGAGAAAAAGAAATGTGCAGCCATTTTACTTAGATGTGCTTTCAGTAGCTGTCGTCGTTGCCAAGTTTGAAAATTTTTTTAGAATGAAATTAAAAGAAAGTTTTTAGAAAACTCTTGGAAATGGCAACGCAGTTGATTTCGTTTGCTACGTAGAGACATCACGTAAGAAGAAAATCTTTTTTAACTGCCAGGTGTAATGACTCTTGAACTATGTCCGTTATTTATCAGTCTGCATATTGGAAGCACTTTGTTATTCACAGTCAGCACTTTGTTATTATTTTTATTATTTATTTTCCCGCTATGCTAAGTTTGGATAAGTTTTCAATTATTTGATTGCAAGAAAATGAATCTTTATATTTAAAATCCTCTTGAATTTAAATACCCCCCTTTTTTTTAATTTTTCTACAAACCTAATAAGCTTTGAGACTCAAGAAATTATAATGTTGAACAAAATACATCGGAGGGAAATTTTACTTTTTACAATGGATATGCTCTATTTTCTTTGCAATAATATGAAGTTATATATAAAAATCTGCCATACCTAGTAACATTTATAAGTTGGGCCTTATCTGTAAATTACGTTTTGTGACATACAAGATAAAAAAAATGTTTAAAACGCTTTATATAAACGCAAATTTAACTACTTACTGGTTGGGTAATGAGTGCTCAGTAGGAAAGAATTTTCGGAAATTTTTTGTTCGATTATTAGTTAGAAACTTTAACTATTGTGCTTTAGTTTTGTTATATTAACGTCTCGTTTTTAAAACAACACTAGGGCTATTTTGGGATAGTCTGTGTAGCTTGAACAGCAGTCAGATGACGAGGGCGACACCTGAGCTATCATCACCTCTCTAAACTTCCATCACCTCACCGCACCAGGGGGAGGACGGCTGTCCTCACTGGATTTAACATGCACCAGATTCGCTTACACGATGGTTCTTCGTGTGGAATGGGGTTCCGAACCTGAAGCCCTATGGTTCCGAAGCTCAGACCTTACCGCCAGGCCGCAAGGCCCGTTAGAATTTTGTCTAACATATAGTGGCCTTAAAACGGTGCATTTTTTTGCAATTATCATAGGCAAAATAATTTACTAGTTAGTCTTCTTCATTGGATTGATATATATATATTTTAATTTTAAATTGGCATAAAATCTCTTTTTTCAGAAATAATGTAATTTATTTCAGAAAATATCAAAACTTCGGGAAAAAAGTGGGGAAAGTATCAAGATTTTCGCAGAAGAATTTTTCTTTGCATGATAGACATGCTTGATTAGCACGTTTTAAAGTTAAAGTGTAATAAAATTAGAAATGCATCGGTGGATTGTTACTACTTAAAAGTTGTTAGTATTGAGAAAAAAGTATGGAGAAAGGGAATTATAAAATTCTATCTTTCATTGGAGGATTTGATTTCAAAAATCTTTAAATATACGAAAACATTTTTCTGCTTATTAAAATTCACAACACAATTACAAATTATTGTTACACTTTCTGAAATGAAATAGAAGCGTTTCATTCTTATAAGATAAGTTTTAACAATAAAAGAAGGAAAATTTAAAAATAATTTAGATTCGATAAAAGCTTAATGTAGTCAGAAATATGCGACTATATAAAAACCCAACAACTTTCTTGCGTCCCATTCTGACACCTTAGAATGGTTTTTAGTAAATGATTTTTGCACCGTCATCGCCGTAAAATAAATAACGAAAAATTGCATTAATATATTGAATGAATAATCAGTCCAGATCAATGTTTCTATTATAATTCAACCAACGGAGATTTAAAATATTTTCCGTTTCCATTTTAGCATTTTATGTTCGCATAACGAACAGTGAGGTAATCTAGTTAACTTAGGTAATCTAGTCCCTTCATTTGATGTGAATGCTTTGAATTAGTTTCATTTAATTAGATTAATACCGAGCTTTTATGCTACATAAATACCAGTTTATCTGAGAACAGATCTTGAAATATTCCACTGCGAAGGATGTTTAAACTATTTTATAGCACCCCTCTCTTCATATTTCCGCGCGCGAAACGAACGACGTTTAACCCCTGAAAGCAGAATTAACAAACACGAACAGTGTTTTTTCCCACTCCTGCGTGTGTCTGAACTCGATAACATAAAAACATAACAGGCAAAACAAATGAAGTCTGGTATGGAAACGAGACAATTATAAAATTATGTCAAATATTGAGCCTAGTATGCCGACAATGCATGCGCGATTCTGGACCATATTGTAGACCACTCCCGCTGATTTACTTTATGAAACTGGGAAATCAAATTATGAATCGGAATTGAAAGTTCAAAGTAGCTCACCTGAAATGAGGAAAAGAAAAAGAGGAAAAGCATGAGTACCCTGCTTTGCAATTTCATTTGCATTTACAGTTCTTTTTGCGTTAGATTAATACCGTTTTTGCTTAATCCAAATTTGCTCCACCCGAATCTAGAAACCTTTCAACCAAAAGTGCTTGGATTTTCCTGAAGTTTCTCATTTCTGTATTAGAAACATACGAAAGACACAGAACGTAGTTATTAACCTGCTTACTCAGCTGTACTCGATGCAGTTTTATTGATCTTAAAATAAAGAAAAGGTTGTTTGTTCTTTCGCACATGAGTATCCCTGTCCAGTAAATCCTAGGCTGCATCACAATGAGCGCGTTATAGATGGTATATAATATGAAAGTGGCACTCATCTTTACGTACTGTCTATAATGAATGTTTCTTACACACAGCCACTGCTATTTGTATTTTCACTGCACCTTTTTATTAAGAAATTAGCTTTACTTTGTATTAAAATGAAAATTAAATCTTTTCGTTTTTAAAGTTGTTTTAATGATAGTTAAACCACCTGTACAAATGCTTATTTTAGGCTAAACGAATGGCTTACTATTGCCTTTTAGAACCATTGTTTCAGTTTTGCTGTGTGTTTTTTGATACATTCGTAGTACAGTTTTTATAATTTTTTGTTCCTCTCTTTGGACGCATTATTTGTGAATGGGAAAAAGAAGCACTCTTTGTATAGGCGGAGGCGGGGGGAGTCATTCAGATTCCTTCATTCATGCAACCAGTTAGTGCGCGGTTCACTGAGATCCACACCTCGCAAACTTCTTCAAGATTCTAGAAATGAATTCAGTGCGACGCTTGTGACAGCTCTCGAGTCAATCAGCATCGATTTTATTTTAATCTCTATAAACCGAGAAAACAAATGTCCATCGCTCAAATGATTTGTGCAATTAATTGTACAGTAGCATTCTCGTATAACACGCTCCCATAGGATGTGAATTTGTACAATGCGATCCCATACAACGCTTCATGTGATTTCATGTAACGCCATTCTGTATAAGGCTTTCCTTTGTGAATGCGTTCACGCAGGAGAGGAAGAGTTTTAGAGAAAATCAAATGTATGCACTTGCCTTTCAATTATTCTATACGAACATTGAAGGTAACTGAAAACCAGCTGAAATGGTAACTCCAACACTTTTTCGCTCATAAAATTGGGATCTTTGGGAAGGCCGTCAACACTTTGGCATTGGCGTACAATAATTACTAAATATTAACTTTTGGAGTGGATTGAGCATTTTTATTCAATATATCGCGTGACCCTTGGCGAGTTGTTTGGCGATTCATTTTTGCCATGCGTTGGGTGGTATATGAAAATCGAATCTGTGTTTTAGATCTACGCTTTTATTCCTAGCCGAATGAAACCAAAATTTAACAAAGAACGACAACTGCTGCCGCATATATTTAAATCATTGCGCTTTCGAATGACCTCGTTTATATGCTTCTGAAAGTATAGACCCACAGACGTTCAGTTCCTCGCATGATTTCGCTCAAAATTTGATGTGTTACAATATACATGTCGGATCTAGATACCGAATTTTTGCCACTTAGCTTTCTCCATTTCGTAGCTGTGGTGTTAACTTGCATTTGAATACACAGAATTCCTCTGAATAGATTTCGCTCACAATTTAGTGGAAATCTACAAATTTGGTGTAAAGACCATTGACCAAATTTGATCTGTCTACCTCAAAGCATTTTCAAGTTTTTTTTTTTTTTTGCCACTGACAGACAGAAAGAAAGAGACAGACAAAGACAGAGAGGGAGAAGGACAGACATAATCTAAAAATGTCCGTCCGTCTCTTTTTGAACTCAGGGAGATCTAAAACGCGAAAATTCGTCAAAATCTCGAATTCGGAATTTTTTGACGACTACAATACTTTCAGTTCTGATTTGATATACAGTTCGCATATGGAAAAAAAGTAGCAATATGTTGTGTTTTAAGAACATGTTTGGACTTGCACAAATTCATCCAACAGTTCCGTATCCTACTTCAAACCTTATATAATGCCGTGTAGTAAGAAGATTTACTGTAATATAAACCTTATTTCAATCCTTGCCTCTTCATTTTGAAGCATTCTTTTTTCCGTCGGTATTGTTTGTGATCTCGTACGTTGTATCACAAATCATTAGTGAACGGAATATCAATGCGACGCCACTTTGGCGAGCCACACGCATTTCGAATAGCCAAGTGCGCCGCTGGCAAGTACTTAAAGCTCATATGAATGTATCTTATTTGAAATCGTTCTTTCCCGTCCATTGTTTGGCCTCCAAGGTGAGTAGCTTTTCCCACCTGTGGAGCCGGCCCACGAGTCGGACTTTCGCTTGGGTGAAAGTTCAATTTTCGCAAAGTGGGTCATGCATCAGTTTTTTCTCATTCGTTCACGAATGATTCGGGCCAAAAGTGGTGGCGAGGGCCGACATGGAAGAAGATGAAAAGGGGATGGATTGCATCTGCTGGTAAATATTCTCTGAAGTATCTTAATTCACTTCATTTCAAAGCAATGATGAATATTTAATATAAAGCGACATTTTTATTAGCTTCATTTGAGACCGAAAAGTGCCGACTCTGATACATTATTTGGTCATTGGAAATCAATGCAGGCATCTCAGGTTTATTCATATAATTGAAAGGATAAAAAGTGTGTGCATCTTCTGTTTCGATATGAGGCGTCGTTTGATATTGTATCCTTTCGTGTTTATCATCTTTTGGAGTCAAATAATCGAACCTTGTGAATTTAATAATATGAAATCAAGAACCTAAACGTTTTTTTACTTGTATGTACTTTTTATGATTGGAAATTTTTAAATCTTTTATTTTAAATATAACCGAACCACCTGTGGGAAAAAGAAAATAGTTTCCTATTCTAGAGTTATCATCGTGTCTTCTAGCAAATGGATGAAATGGAGACGGATTTTACAGTCGCCATTTCAATAGTAACCATACAAGTCTAACCTTTTCTTTTCTTGTGTATGCTCATATATGTACCGTGCACGATGAGAAGATATTTAATAAGAAATGCCCTCGCCTTATAGAAATAATGGAATAGGAATACAATAGTCGGAAAACAACTCTATCTTTAAAATATATTGCTTTGTGTGGTAAATATAATTTAAGCGCTTTTCCACATCATCGCATATGTTTATTTTTCACCAACGAATTGTTTCAAGGCGCTTCTTCCTTATTCCATGGAAGGAGCGCTCTCAAAAATAATTCAATGACCTTCATTTAAGCCTCGAGTCATTAAAATTCGGATCAGAAAAAGAACGCTTTGCTTTGCTCATGTTATGCCATTAGCGAAACATAAGATTAAAGTTCATTTTTGCTTCAGAGACTCATTGAGGATTTTGAACCAATCGTCATTTCGTTAAAGAATTCCTTTATAAGCAGTTATTCATCGGTAATTTATTATGAGAAAAGAGCGATCTTCAAATTGTTTTACCTGGAAATCAAATTTTCAACGGATTTTAACAATGAAGCCCAACATTTTACTTATTTTAAAAATAACTAGGAGGAATGATCTCCCTGAAAACTGTCTCGCATATTCTTTAATAAAGGTGAATGTGTATTTTAGATGCGTTTTTTCGTAACTGACTGAAACCTAAAGTTTGACACAATACTATAATTGCAGTCCCAAAATGACATACCAAATTCGATACGTTTGTGTATTTCGTTTTTCAGTCCTATTTCTGCAAGTGCAGGCTGACAGATTTGAACTCCTGGTTGAATTGGGCTGAAGCTTTGATAGGCAAATCTACATTAGAGATGTTGAACATCTTATCTCTTTACTTCTCTCCGTTTTGTAGTTATTGTATTAACGCATATTCGAACAGCCGGATTGACAGACATTATCTTTGTCACAGACGATGGACAGCCCGATATAATGACAAAAGTGCGTTTTTTGGAAATCAGGGAAGTCTAAAACGTGGAGATATCGGATTCGAATTTTTTGACAGTTACAATACTTTCTCTATACTTCGTATGCTCGAAAGTAGAAATGATTTATGTGAGTGCCAAGTGTGCTGCTGACGTCTACTTACAAAAGGGAATGATCAATCAATTGTTTAAATAACCACAAGAAGCAACTCCTGCCTCATTGGAAGAAACACTAACAAACCACCTTGTTCCCTCCCCCATCCTTTCAAGCTGAGCAAACTCTCAGAAACGGTTTACATTTCATTAAAAGGCGCTTCCATACTTGACCTAGGCATGTTTTAACAAGTGGCCGTAAACTACGCGAGTCGCACAGCGATGACAACCGTGAGTTTAAAGGTTGGCTCCTTGACGCAACAGAGCAGCCCGATTAGGGAAGAGCTGCTCTATCGCTTGTTTTATCAAGAAACGTTATTCCGTCGTTCGCCAGTACTCCCAGGAGAGATAACCGCTGCCTGATTCGTGTTTTTTATTCGGTTTTGGTTGCCAAATAATAACGAATATTTTAGAAGTGACGCCGCCGTTTCTTGACTTAAAGGAATAATTGAACGCTTGTGGAGGGATCCTGTGGTGTGCATCCAAAAGCCGGTGAGTTGAACTGATTTGCATTTTGATGGCATGTGTCACCGGATGTCTATAAAGTTTAAACGGCCGGTCGGTTGGTGATCTGATGGATTTTTGGATTTAATGTGAGATAACTTGAAACAATGTTAAAAATGAATTCGGAAAAGCGGTAAAGTGTTAGAAAATTTTGTAACATTTCAGCTGCAGAATTTTAATTTTTACAAATAGCTCTTTGTATTGATTTCCAAAGTAGATTTGAAAAAAAAAATATTTAGGAATTTAATTTTCATTCAACATGTGAATGATTTGTGACTAATTATACTCCTAATATATGACACTGTTTAATATATTTTTAAAAATCTGATTAGATCTATAAACGCAATTTATGACAAATCGTAAAACAATATTTCACCAGTTATATAATCTAAACACTAAATATTAATGATTGAATTATAGAATGTGAAGGAAATTAAGGATATATTTTTAAAATGAGAAGAAAAAGTTTTTTGCTTTTGGAAGTCTGCGTTCAACAGTCGTCCTTGTGATCATGCATTTAAGTCATTTAATTTGATATTTCAGGCATCTTAGTTCCCCATCGCAAAATTACCTCTTGCAAAACGAATCAAAAGTAAGATAGATTCATACTGGAATAACAAATATGTATTAACCTGAGAGTACGTGATGAAAATTTGGCTACTCACTTTCACTGTTTGTCCAAAAAAACAAAACAATGAAATCATTTTTCATCATTTCCATGTATTCAATCAACTTAATGTAAAGTTTAAACTACATCTCTGAATCTAAAACTGATTTTTCTCCAAAAGATTTTTCCCCCTTGAATTGCACCACACGTGTCCTGTCATTCACGTATTTTTATCAGTGACCTTGAATTTTGTTTGTTGGAATGTCATTTGAATACTAACCATTAAAAGAATGTTATAGCTCTTGGGAAAATATGCTGTAACTGTGAAACCTCTACAATTTCGCAATATTTCACTTAAAATAGATCATATATGATGTAACCAGCCAAAAGATTACTGGCTGAAAAGATTTTAATTCAAAACATTCTATAAATAGCGATTTACAATTGTTTTTAGATATTCGTGTTTTTGAAACTTACTTTTAAAAATCATCATCTAAATACAAAAAGATTTATTTCAATCTTTTTATATGAATTTTCTTTGTCTGCTGTAACACTTACACATTTAATGAAAATAAATTCAGTTTATTTATTTATTTTTGAAAGAACAGTAGTTTTCCGCGGAAGGATTGAAAACTATCTCACGTAAATAGCTGGATACTTTGAAATTTAACTATTATAAACAAAAAATGTGCAAATAATTAAATATTTTATTACTTTTAACTGAAATTATACCTTTAATACATTTAGGAATGAATTCACCTACTTTGTGTGCGTGTAAGAATGTATAGTTTTGTTCCATTCCTCTGTTAATACTGTTTTAAGTTGTTTTTTAGAAAAGCTGTCATGTTTTCTTGGGATTTTTTCCCTCCATTTCAAGTTATGAATTTTTTATGGAATTTAAAGGAATTTTTGGAGAATATGGTGGAGTTTTGATAATTTTGGAACACTTAGGGAAATACTTAGAGCTGCATATTTTTAATTTTGTTGCAACTTAAATCTGATTTGAATCCCACATTTTGAGGCAGATATTTTAAGTTTTCTTTCAGTATGTTTATATACTTAAAATGATCTTACTATGTACTTATAGTTTATACTTATATTCTTATATTTATATTATTTTCAATGAAAATTAAATTTCCTATAGTAGAAGCGACAAAACGTTTTCAAACTACTATGCTTCCACTGACATCTTTGACAACTGGAACAACTCTGATGACGGCTTATTGAATACTTTAAAGTTTTACTTTTATTGCAAATCTTTTTCCCAAATCTATTGTAAGTTTCATTTCTCTAAACCTTGCATTTTTCTTGCTTTTATGCATTTTTAGAAACTTTTTTCTATAGTTCCACGTAGCTTACATCACTTTATAATGACAAATAGAGTTGAATAACTTACTTTAGCAATTTTTCCAATGCTTCGAATATTTTTACAGTCTTTGCAATGTGTTTTGATTAAATTCCTAATAAAATTTGTAAATAAAGTGATAATAATTTCACAGTGCAGACGATAAGATTCGATAAATATTTCATTTAATGTAAAAAATAAATAACAAAGAATATAATCTGTCAAAAAATAATTCGCGAAGCTTTCAGGTGTCCATTTATTTATGTCGGATTATTTTTAATACGTTTCCAATAAATTAACTTTTTCAAGAAAAGATATTGAATTTATTTTTATTGCAACATGTAGATTTTATATTAAACAAAAGAAATTTTAAAGTAAATTTAGGATATGATTAATATTTAGGTGATGTTTTTTTTTAAATGAAGTTTCAAAAACACAAGTGTCCAAAAAAATGTGAGCCACTGTATATATAGGTATTGTTATATATCTTGTAATAAATAATGTTTAAAATATTAATTTTCTATTTTTTTCAGGGTATATATATAT
>JAPMOR010039505.1:81040-92716 GCA_026543865.1 Argiope aurantia | reverse complement strand
CTGATGGATGTATTAAAAACTTTACAGGAGACTGAAACAACGTATTAAGACAATACTTGATTCTTCTATCTTAATTTTATTTTTAAAATTTTCTCTTAATTATATAGTTGCGGTAATATATGCTCGTCTCTAGACGTGTATGTACACAAAAACAATGGAAGATATTATGAAATATTAAATTTAAAAAATTATGAAACTTAGAGAAAAAAAAATCAGTGAAAAATAGAATCGGTATCCCTCAAAGTTTTGTTTTTTAATTTTTAAGTGGTTTAAAGAATACATTAAGTGGTATATCCTTTTATTTCTAACGTTTTGAACCACTAATAAAACATTTTGACTGGATTGTAAAAGATGCTTATTTTAAATATCATTTTGATAAATTAAGAAAAAAAAACTTGGCTTCTGAACAATTGTTATTTTCATACTCTAAGAATACATAGATCATAAATGTATTTCATCTTGTTTCACATGGCATTTTCCTTGCGTCTTTTTTAGCAAACAGAAAGTATATGTCGTGCTGAAGCTTTGACATTTACTTCTTTAAATTGTGGCAGACTTTTAACATTCATTTTTATTTTTCGTATTTGCCAACGTGTTTATAAATAAATTGTGGCTAGATTGAAAGTTATAGATTATATTTAAATCAGGTTGTGCAATTCCTATTTCGCAATTCTATCACTGTTTTAAGTGAGTTTTTACTAAATACATTATTCTTTAGTCCAAAATGAGTTTTTTTTTCGATAATAATTTTCATTTTAATGTATACACAATGATTGCCGTATGAGGAATTGCGTAATAGTTGTTATAATTTTGAGTACTGGACATTTATTCCAAACATTATTTAGCTACTACAAAATTGCAAATGGATAGAAATACATTTTAATCGAATTTTGGGACATTTCTTAAATTATTTTTAATGATTTACTTCATATGATTACGCAATAGATCTGGAGAAAAGATCTTAAACAGCGACTTTCAAGCTCAAATGGGTTACTTAACATTATTTTGCAGGCAGCGAAAGTTTTTCACAGCATCATCTTAAGTCCACTTCTTAAGGAAAATGGCACGTTTTCGTTAAAATTTCAAAAATGTTGAAATTTCATTTAATTTTCTGTCCGATAGAGAATTTAGAACATATATAACAGAAGTTTTATTTTAAATGCAAAGCAATAGAAAAGCATTTGATTTTAATGGAAAATAGAATATGTGTTTTGATGTAATAATTTTCAAATTCATAACTGCAAATCGGTACGCTTATAAAAAAACAATTTTAAATAAAATCACACCAAAATTAGTATATTATATGAACATAGGTTTCATAATTACAGTGAACTTATTTTGATTTAAATACGCTACTAATAAAAATTTCAAAAAAAAAAAATGGTGAATGTCGTGTAATTTGAAAATCTAAAAAAAATTTTATTTTACATGATAAATAACTTCAAAAAATTAATACTATTCCGCAAAAAGAAAAATTAGTTTAACAGATGCATAAAGTTTGTAAATATTGTTGAATAAGATTTTATACAACTGTAATAAATTGAATGTGTTTTACGCGTTCCGAAATTTTTTTTTAAAAAAAATTTGTTGCTTGTTTCGAGAAAAAGGCAAAAACTCTTTCTTTCTATCATAAAAGCTCTTATTAAATTTTTTGTTAAAAGTCAATTTATAAACTTTCTATTTTTCGAAATTTTGCGAATTATTCAATTTTGTAGTCAGCGAAATACTCTCTATTTAATTAGACTAAAATAAAATATAAATTTTTTGAAAGTAAAAATGTTCTCAAATCTCTTAAAAGTGTATTTACAAAATTACAATCCTTGTTAACGTTTTACTGAAGTGTTTGAAATAACTCTTTTGGTTAAAGCTTTAACAGTTATTATTAATCTTTTCTTTCAAATATTTTAGGTAGATATATACTTAATGCGATGAAAAAGTTCTCGACAAAAAAAAGGGGGGGCGTGAAATTTTTTTGGACATAGATGAGCACAGTGGGGGTCACGAGATAGAAAAATTTGGAAGTCCAGCATTTCATGAATTTTATTATTCCATATTATATATGTGATTGTTTTTTAGAAAGTTTAGGAAGAATTTGCCTTCTAATACAAATAGTGGATCAAATATTTATAAAAAAAGACGAGAATAAAATATTAAAATTGCCACTCTTTTGATCAGAGCGAAGAAGAAAAAGTTCTCATATTTAGTTTTCTCACGCAAATACAACACAGCATCACGCAAATGAAGAAAATACAATACATTTTTTTCTCAGTGAAGTATTTTACCTACACAGGTATTGCGGATGGGAAAAAGTTATATGTTTACACGAGCTTACGAACAAAGGATGGAAAAAAATAGATTGCATGTCTCAACTCAAAGCGTTTGTTCTTTTTCATATCTTATCTTGATAAATAAATAAAATGAATTTTTCCCGCTGTGAACTACTTCGGAAACCTCTACGCTGGATGTGTGCTTTTTCTTGAACGACTTCCTCTTTTTTTACCTTCTCGTTTAAGAAGCATAGAAAAAATATTGTAATCAACAAAAAATTCGAACTCGAGATATTTTAAACCTCCATGAGTTTGAAAAACAAATTTTTACCGTAATGTCTATCGACAAAGATAGTTGGAAAAAACACTTTGAGCGGGATGGATGGAATTTGATATACGATCTTTATGCCTTGGAGAGGTTCAATAATGATGACGGACCTTTTTTGGTTTTTAAAGATTTTATTGTTTCTCCGCTTTCGGGAGTTCCTTTGAGCTTTGCCTTTCGGCGTGCTGCTACGTCGATGATGTTACAAAGACTCGTGGGTTTTTTATATATACCGCTAGAGGGCGTTACAAGTGAGAGGCGGGGCAACATGCTTACGTAACATACTCCCGCCTTGAAATTGCACAATTTCAACATTCAGACACTATATGAATTTCACACATCACAATAAATTCGACAGAATTATTAGAAAAAATGAATAAATATAAAATAAAATAGAAAAAAAATACTGAAATAATTCTTATATATAAATTTACACAAAATAATACTGAAATAATTCTTATATATACAAATGAGTTAAAGTCTCTATATATTATCTTACAATCATATAAATATGTAAATCCAATTAATTGTTTGGGAGTAAACATATTTGACTAATACCTCTTTTAATAACCCCATTCAAAACTCTTATTACAACAACTCTGACTAAACCATCTGAACCTTTTATTAATTCTTGAATTCTACCCAGTCTCCATTTATATGGAGGTAAATCTGGATCTTTGATTACAACCATATCATTAAGATTTACATTATTCTTAGCAAACTGCCATTTGTTTCTAAGATGTAAATTATTCAAATAATCACGTTTCCAATTTTTCCAAACTTGTTGTACTAATTTAGTTAATTTTTGCCATTTTGACAAATAATTATCTGATTTTTCAATTAATTGTGGTTCAGTAATTGAAATTATTGGACGGCCAATTAAGAAATGTCCCGGAGTCAAAGCTGTATAATCATTAGGATCCGTAGATAAAGGTACAATAGGTCTACTATTTAGAATACCTTCGATTTCTGCAGTTAATGTTAAAAATTCTTCAAATGTGAGTTTTATAGAACCTACTGCTCTCTTTAAATGAAATTTAAAAGATTTGACACCTGATTCCCACAAGCCTCCAAAATTAGGAGACCTTGGGGGAATAAATTTCCAATCAATACTTTCTGTAGTTAAATAATTATTTAAAGTATCATCAGGATTACTCATTGATTTCTTCAATCTTTTTAATTCTGAATTTGTTCCAACAAAATTTCCTGCGTTATCCGAAAATATACATGCACATTTACCGCGTCGGGCAAAGAAGCGTTTTAAAGTTGCAATTAAAGCATTAGACGTTAGATCGGTAACTAATTCCAAATGTATGGCTTTAGTTTGAGAAACAAATGAAGACTGCAATATAAATCCTTTGAAAAATACCTTTGCGTTGGCCTTTATATTTAATTAAGAATGGTCTACAAAAATCGATACCACAATTTAAAAATGGTGGGCTAGGAGTTACTCTTTCCACTGGCAGATTTCCTAATAATTGATTACAACCTACTGGTTTATTTTTGAAACAAACAATGCATTCATTAACTATTTTTCTAGCCAAATTTCTTCCTCCAACTGGCCAAAATTCCTGTCTGACAAGATGGAGTAAGGTTTGGGGACCTACATGTAAATATCTTTTGTGAAAAGATTCCATAATTATTTTTGTAAGTCTATGATGGGCAGGAAGAAGCTTAGGATGCTTTTCATTTTGAGTCAATGTAGACTTTTGCAAACGACCACCTACACGAAGAATATTTTCCTCATCTAGAAATGGTGCTAAATTTTTAATCTTACTTTGTTTAATATGAATACCTTTTGACAAATCTTTAATTTCCTCTGAAAATTCAGAAGACTGCACCTTGCTTACCATGAAGTTGGATGCTGCTTGAATTTCCTTTATTGTTACCTTACCTTTTTTACGTTCAGAAGAACACTTCAAATTATTAATAAATCTGAAAAGATAGCTTACAATTCGACAAATTTTAGTATAGTTGTTACTTAAATTTAAAATATCACAAATGAAATCACTAGAAATATTAGTTAGTAAAATTAATATCCCAGAAGTTTTAACTTCCTTCAGAAAGTCATTATTTGTATTACAATTTACAGCATCCTTTTTATGGGGAATTTCAGACTGTAGAAATTGTGGTCCATTGAACCAAATTTGACTGTTTATCAAATTTGTTGCTGACGTTCCTCTAGAGATTAAGTCTGCTGGATTGTCTATAGATTTAATATGTCTCCAGTCATAATTTGGACACAAACTGTTAATTTTTTTAACACGATTGGACACAAATGGTTTCAATTTTTCTGGAGGAGTTTTTATCCAAGCTAAGGTGATTGTGGAATCTGACCACATATAGACGTGATTTAATGTCACTGGTAAAATTGAAATCACCTTTGATGCAAGTCGTGTCAAAAGTAGTGCTGCTGACAGCTCCAGACAAGGTGTTGTTGATTCTTTGATTGGACATACTCGAGATTTGCTGCACAAAAGACTTGTTTTCACTTCACCAGATTTATTTTTTGAGCACACATAGATGACTGCACCGTAGGCCTTATTTGAGGCATCACAGAAGCAATGTAGGTCTATGGTGGTGGGATTCTTGATGATAACACATCTTTGAAATTTTAACTGGTTCACTGCCAGTAGATCCTTTAAGAATTTTAACCAGTCATTCAAATCATTTTGTGGAATTGTGTCATTCCAATTTAGCTTTTGTTGCCAAAGTTTCTGAAGAAACATCTTAGCGCTAGTTATAATTGGGCTGATAAGACCCAAAGGATCAAACAGTCTTGCTATGACTGAGAAAACTTCCCGCTTTGAGTAGCTGTTATTCAAACTGACAGTCACTTCAAACGTGAAAATGTCTGATGTGGGACGCCACTGCATTCCGAGCGTTTTAACTGTTGTTAAGTCTGGAAATTCAAAATTTAAGTTTTGATTATTCCCTAATAATCCAGGATGGTTTGAAACCCATTTGTGAAGTTGCATGCCTCCTTTACTTAGAAGTTCTATTAATTGCTGTTGTATAGCCTTGGTTTCTGGCAAGTTATTTGAACCAGTTAAAATGTCGTCAACATAAACATCAGTAAGAAGTGCTGCAGATGCTTGAGGAAATTCATTTTTTTCATTCTCAGCTAATGCCTTGAGTGTTCTGGTGGCTAAAAATGGAGCACATTTTGTTCCATATGTCACAGTCCGTAATCTGTATGTTTCCACAGGAGTAAATCTATTAGGTTTCCACAGAATTTTTTGCAGGTCTCTATCAGCTTCTGCGACCAAAATGTGGCGATACATTTTCTTTATATCTACACTAAAGGCAAACTGATATGTTCGGAATCTCAAGATGATACAAAATAGTTCCTGTTGAATTGTTCCGCCGTTCAATAAAATGGAATTAAGTGAAACTCCATTGCTAGAATTTGCAGATGCATCAAATACGACACGCAAGGGTGTTGATGTGCTTTCTGGGCGAAATACGGCATGATGAGGAATATAATATTCACTACTGGCAATTTCAGGAGAATCTAAAATTCTTTCCATATGATTTAACTGGAAATATTCATCCATAAAAGCCTTGCATTGCATTGCCATTGTTTTATTTTTATCTAATCCTTTCCAAAGTAAATTTAAACGCCTTTCTGCCATTTCTTTTGAATCGCTTAGTGTAGAACGTTTTTCTTCAATTATTGGTAATTTAACAACATACCTTCCGGTACTATCCCTCTTATGAGTGGAAAGAAAATGTTCCTCACAGTATGTTTGTTCATATGTTTTTGTTTCGAATGAATCATCTGTATTATCACCAGGAAAAGATTCTAAGTTAAAGAAATTTTTAACAGAATTCTCCAGATTATCATTTTTAAAAATTAATCCAGAAAAGAAATGAGAATTTCTGCCGTTGATTGTTCCCGTTACTAAATATCCGAACACACTATTTTGTAACAAGAGTGAATTATCATATGATCTAAATTTCTCTGCCTTCAATAAATCAAAGAACAACTCACATCCGAGTAATGCATTAATTTTACTAGGAATGTGAAAAGTCTTATCCGCAAGTTTAATCTCTTGGGAAGTTAATTTTTGAGATATCAATTTCTTTAGAAGGAGTTAAATGTGTTATTTTAGGCATAATTAAAAAGGTTGCAGTTCTGGAAAAATCATTGTCTTCATTAAAAATGGTAGTGGCTATTTTATTTTTAACGAAGAATTCTCCTCCGTTAATACCAGAGATGCATGCATTAACCTTTTCCCGCTTCAAATTTAAAGAATTGACCAAATCTGCAGTTATTATGTTTACCGAACTCCCAGAATCCAACAAGGCCTTTATTTTTATTTTTTGACCAAACGCATCTTCAATAAATAACTGTGCGGTGCATAGAATGTTTGAGGATAGTTTCGAGTTACTTGTAAGCGCTGACTCAGCATCAGTGGTTAGTTTTTGTGGCAACCTTGACGAGCTAGAAGTTTCATTGTTTACATTAAGTTGCTCCCCCGCTCCTGGAGGCGTGACCTCTGCAAGGCGCGTATCCAGATGTATCAAAGAATTATGGCCTGACTTTTGACAGCTTCGGCAGAGGAATGTGGATTTGCAGGGTGGCTTATGCAATTTCAAACAGTTCTTACAAATGTTATATTTTTCTAAAAGCTCGATTCTTTTAGAAACACTCAATTTTAAAAATTCAGAGCATCTTTGTAAAGGATGTTCAAATTTACATAAAATACATGGCTTTACATTACTTAGTTTATTCGCATTAAGAAGAAAGTTTTTTGGCTTATTTATTGCTCCTTGAAATTCCTTTTGGAATTTGTTACTTGTAGGGTATTTCCCTAATTGATCGAGTACCATCGCTCTTGATTCTAAAAATTGCAAGAGCTCCTTCAATGAAGGTATTTGTTTTGATTGTATGGACATTCCATATGCCTTTCTACTCTCTTTGTCAAGTCTTTCTAGTATTATATTTACTAATATAGCATTTGTTAAGTCATTGCATTCTAAATTCAAACCTTTTAAACCTCTCAAACTTTAATTTATTGTGTCTGTGATATTTCGTAAGCTTTTTGCAGACTCAAAATTTAATTTTTCTAGTTTTAGCATATTTCGAATGTGAATATCAACAACTGCTCGCTTATTTTCAAAGCGTTCTTCGAGAGCAGCAAACAGTGACTCAAATGTATCATCACTTGTTTCTATAAATTTAGCTTCACCGCGGAAGGCAGCTTTTAAATAAAATAACTTTTGATCATTCGTTAATTCGGTATTATCGTTTATTAGACACATAAATTGATTTTTGAAGTTACTGAATTCTTCCATTTTTCCGTAAAATAGCGGTAAAGGAATTTCCGGAAGTTTCGTTTTTAATTCAATATGATTGATATAGGCTTTCAAATTTGAATTTTGCTCATTTATATTAAGAATTTCATTTTCTTTAACATTATAATTAGAGAGTAAGCATTTCAAACTTACCTCTATTTCGTTTCTTTCTTCTTCGATATCCAACATTTCTTGATCGCACTTCTGGCTAAGTGTTTCATCTTCGTCGATTTCTAAATAATCCTTGAATAAAATTTCTAATTCATTTTTTATTTCTTCGACAATTGCCAGCTTTTGTTGACAGCTGAATATAAATTTATTTTCTTCTTCAACCGTTGAACTGCTTTCAACAAACTTTTTAATACTTGTTAGTTTCGCTTTTATCCTTCCACGGATTCTATTTAACTCTTTGGCTTTTTGAGTTTTATTTTTTTCCATATTTTCGCTAATTCGTCTCCGGCTCGACGGACCAGAATGGAGAGGTTCAATAATGATGACGGACCTTTTTTGGTTTTTAAAGATTTTATTGTTTCTCCGCTTTCGGGAGTTCCTTTGAGCTTTGCCTTTCGGCGTGCTGCTACGTCGATGATGTTACAAAGACTGATGGTTTTTTATATATACCGCTAGAGGGCGTTACAAGTGAGAGGCGGGACAACATGCTTACGTAACATGCCTAATTTATAGATTTCTATTAAATTTTGTGCAAAATCTATTCAGAGGAAGTCTGCTTATCTGGCTGTTCGAATATAATTTAACATGATAATTACAAAAAGAAGATAGCTTTCATTGATAGAATTCAATATACTGATTTAATATCTATAGTATAATCACCTATCAAGTGTTGAGCAATTCCAATAAGGGTTTGGCCATCTGTCGGTCTGTACTTTCGGAAATCTGTAAATGCGACAGCTCAAAAATGCAATGAGTAAATATATCAAATTTGGTATGTTCTTTTCTAACCATAATTGTAATTCTATGAGAAATCATGGTTGTAAAAACTATGATTTAAAAAATCATGGTTCGGAAAAACGCATCTAAAACAAAAATTTGATTTCCGGATACTGTTAACAGAATGCCAGGGATCGATCGCCAAAAAACTCGCCAAGGATAACGCAATAGATTCAAGAAAAATGCGCCGACGTCCTGGCATAGGGGTAGCGCGTCATCCCAGTGATCTGGGCGTCGTGTGTTCGAGTCTCGGCTCAGGCTTGGTTGTTCTTCATCTGTTCTCTCTGTGATATGTGTCCCCCTGTAAAAAGGGGTTGGGCAAGCGAACGTGATGCGTGAGTAGTTAAGTCTTACGCTTGGCGCTACTGAAAACAAGAGACGCTCTCCCATCTGCTACACTAAATGGTATATTGATCCCCGTCTGGATTCTTCCTTGAATCATTTAACTGGAACGATGGATGTTTTGGGAAGAAAATGTCATTTAGGTGTGTCAAATGAATATAACATAAGTTTGAGTGTTCAACAGAAAAGAGCACTATTTTTTAAAAATCAATTAAAATTTAAAAAATGGGTGGAGGTTTGGCATTATTTTGGTTCGATGAAATTATTTTTATCGAAAACAAAACATATATATCGGTAGATGCCGGCAAATTGTTTCCGGTTGCTCTTCTGATTATACCAGAGTTTGCACGGTTCAAAACGCAATGCATCTGTGTATGTTTTGTGCCTTATAAAAATTTGAATATAGAAAGATGAAGTGAATAGTCATTGGGCATCCCAGAGTTCCGATTTGAATTCAGAGGAAAACCTTTGAGTCATTCTGACTCGATATGATTACACGAATGGGCATATTTGATTTAAAAACAGCAATTCAAAATGACTGGAACGACACAAACCTCAACTACTTCCAAAAACTCTATTAACGATTGTATTAACGATAACTGATATAAATATAGAACCGTTAGAATGGTATCTTCAAACTTTCTTGCATTCTCTCTAGTCCCTGCATGAAAAATTGTGGATTTAGGGTAAGGCACAGGACGCCTTGTAACACGGGGGAGCGCATCTTCCCTGTGATCTGGGCGTCCCGGGTTCGGGCATGGGTGCTCTTCTTCCGTGTTCAATCTGTGGGGTGTGCCCCACTGCAAAAAGGGGTTTGTGCAAACGAATGTGACGCATGAAGTAGCTAAGTCGTACTCTTGGCCCTAGTGGGCGTTACTGAAAAAACAAGAGATGCTCACTCGTCTTAAATTGCTGACATATTTGTCAGCGGGCTTGTAAAGTGCCAAAAGTAACAACAACAACGCCGTGCACTGATGCACAATAGTTGCGAAATATTAACCTTTGGTGTGGGTTTAGCATTTTTCTTGAATCTATTGTGGTATTCTTGGCGAGTTTTTTGGGCTATTATGTCCTGTCGCTGGTGTGGTGTGGTGTGAAGTAGAGGATGTCAACTCAGGCGTCGTCCTCGACATCTGACCGTGGTCCAAAATGACGAGGTCCGACATTATGTTAACTGTTTTCGAAAATCAAATTTTTTGTTATAATTATTATTCGGAAATCAAATTATTGTTTTTTGTTTCCGGAACTGATTAAAACTAAAATTGGATACAGAAACTACATATCACAAAATACCAAATTTGATATACTTAAGTCATTGCGTTTTTAAGTTTACATACTACTGAAAGTACGTACCGATAGACGTCCAACTTCTTGTATTTGGTTCAAAATTTGATAGAATGTCTACACTATAGATGTTAAGTCTGCATACCGAATTTTATACATCTAGCTCTCTTCGTTTTGTAAGCCATTTGGACTTTCTCTGAATGGATTTTGCACAAAATTTGATCGAAATCTATAAATTTATGTAAAAACCATATACCAAACTTCATCCGTCTAGCTGAAGGAGGTTTTGTGTTATCTTTGTCTCAGACAGAGAGATGGACATTTTTTAAATGTGTTTTTCACATTCAGGGAAATTTAAAACGTGGAGTTTCGTCAAAATCTTGAGTTTCACGCATCAAATGTTTCAGCGATTGTAATGCTTTCTCCCTATTTCATGTATGAGAAAGTAAAAAAGGTTCTTACATCATTTTCTGAAAAATGAACCATATCGACTCTGTGTTTTTTTATTGTATTATCTTTACTTAAATGGTAATTTCCCTGATTTCTCAAAAAATGGTGCATAATGTAATTAAACTTAAATTTCCTTATATTATGAAGAGTCCAAACATTTCATAAAAATATGTTATACATCTGTCAAACTAGCTGCGGTTTCAGAATCAGCAGACCTGTTTCTGCCAAATCATTACTGTGTAATCTGTTAAAACAAATGTACACACGCGTAGAGTGAATGCATTTAGAGGTGACAATAAAGGAAAAAGGCATTCCTTTCTTTATTGACTCTCTTTGAAACGATGTGCTATAAAAGCAATATTCTTGCAGCGAAGGGTCTTCACTTATCTAGAAGGCTGTTCAAATTTTTTATATATAAAAAAATGAGGACTAGTGAAGCCGACGAACAAATGTGCGATTAAAGGAAAGATAATGAAATTTCATGCTGACAATATCATTTGTTGTGATCATTCTATGTCACTTTTCATTACATATAGACTGCATATTTTCCCTAAAGGTTTCATTGAAATTCTCTTGATTCTGAGGGGTTTTTTTTGTTTTTTTTTCATTACGCCATATTGTGAGACATGTTTGTATTCAAGTGCCTTTCATACAGCTGAGAGGAGTACTTATTATTTTTTTTAAGTTTGAAAATAGGCTCTCAGAATATGTTTGTAACAAATGATCTGTAGCTCTGAAATTTAAAAGATTTGCTTCCCT
>JAPMOR010039505.1:65785-81030 GCA_026543865.1 Argiope aurantia | reverse complement strand
TGTAACAAATGATCTGTAGCTCTGAAATTTAAAAGATTTGCTTCCCTAGCGTTGTGGTTAATAATTTCTGTTTCTGTGTAAGCAATGATCAGAAATTAAATATTGTCCAAACCTTGTGAAATGTGAATTCGTATCTCTGCAAAATTAAATGTCTCGTTTTAAAATCGTTGTCTGCCTAATCGGTGACAGCCCCCGCACGAAGCGTCATGAGGTGCTTTGACGAAATCTCTCTCTTTTTTTTTTTACGTTTTGATGATACATTGCAAGTCAAATCCAGGCTTTAGGTAGAAATGGGTTAATAACTCGCGGCCAACGTGTTAATGTATCATGAAATTTATCTCCAGCTTAATTTTAGATTACACAGTGCTACGCAACATCTCATTTATGCATTTGGTTACTTGTTTTTAAAACTCTTTTTAAAATATTTTTTAAAAAATTTTATTGCTTGTCTTTAGATTGATGAGTTTTGGATATTGTTTACGTAAGTCAAGAACATAGTTTTGATTTAACATTTCGAAGTAAAAGATAAGAAACAATGTCGCAATATAAATAAAATGTTCAAGAAAAATCTTTTTAGTTTTACTTTCTTGTGTACAAAAAGAGTACAATCGTCAAAAAAAAAAAAATCAAAATTTAACGATTCTTCACTTTTTAGACTTTCCTCATTGGAAAAACACATTTTTGGGATTATGTTTGTCTGTCTGTGACAAAGATAACTCAAAAATGCCTTGAGCTATAAGGATGAAATTTGGTATATGATCTTTATATCAAATTTATAGATTTACGTCAGTTATTTGAACATAATCCGTTCAGAGGAAGTCCGTTTATCTGACCATTCGAATATAAGTTACAAAACGAAAAGAGAAAGATGGATAAAATTCTGTACTCATATATAACATCTATATTCTAAATATCTATCTGAAACAGTCGGCGATGCACATAAAGTCAGAGAATGTTCCTCCAGTAACCTTAAACTGGCTAACCTTAAACTCCGACCCACCGGAAGGCACACGGAAAAATTTGAATGACCAGACCTCCGCAACAGCAGCACTGACGGGAACTGTGGTTGAGTCCTAAGGGCCATCACCGGTCACGGTACAACCCTTCTCTTGAGAAGTACGATCCTTCATCTATGGAAGGAGCCATACCCCCGCCTTTTTGTGTACCGACTAGTGTGGCGAGAACCAACCACCATGTCGGAAGCTTCACATCTTCAATTACGAGGTGCCCACCCAGGGGATGTTTTCCTTCAGTAAAGGAGAAGTAAACAATGAGTGAGAATGCCTGATTGGAAGCTGACCCTCAAATTAAATAGAAAAACAGAAGGAATAAATTGTGCGCACGTTTCTTCCGAGAAGGGTCAATCTTACAAATAATGATGCTCTGTCTGAAAACAGATATATTGAAAGATATATAAAGTACGACGACAAAAACTGTAGGAAAGATATTCGTGTTAACAAATGGAATGCTCAAATTAATGAAGTAACGCCTGATGACGAGCGCCATCTGCTGGCCAACAGGTGTTGATGCTTGTTAGATGGATGGCAGACGAGACGGGTCTGAACGAAAGTCAGGACGTGTGAGACGAGACGAGTCTCTGAACGAAAGACGCGACGGAACATGTGAATTAATCCTGCGACGTATTCGACGAAATCTATTTAATGTTCATTTCTTTTATGTTAATGTAATTGTCCGTCCTAAATGTAATTAAATGTGCGTGATTCTAAAAAGTAGTGATTCCTGAGTCCTACAAATATGGGGGTTCGGCCAGATTTTAATGAAGACCGGTAAATAGACGAAAGAAGAGCCAAACAGGAGTGAAATTTGACGTTCTACAATAAACCTCTTGGATACCAACTCCTTGTGGACTGACGCAGTGTGGATCGACGTTGAAGAAATTGTGAGTACAATTTTGATTTATTCTCAAGTATGGCATTTCTTGCACGAGCACGAAAGAGCGACTTACTAACTTTAGTAGACGAATTAGAACTAACGGCGCCACAGGTTGCCAAAGTGCAACAGTTAGTTACAATGATAACAGAGTTGAAAGACTATGACGAAGAGTTCGTAAAAAACTTACTTTTAACTATCATTCAGGAGCGCGAAAGGTTAGATGCTGAAAACGCCGAAGTCGAAAAGGCCAAAGCCGAAGCCGAAAAGAATGAGCGTGAATATACTTTGAAAAAGTTAGAACTTGAGTTAAAAAGTAGAGAAAATTCTTTAACTGTATCAGATATGCCTAAGACTGATATATTAACATTGCTGAAGAATTATGATAATAGCGGAGACATAAGTGTTTATCTTTCGTTATTTGAGAAACAAATAAGTAGGGCTAACATTGCAAAAGAAAACTGGATTTCTTATTTACTCGGGTTATTACCATTAGATATAGTCAATTTAATTGCTCGTGAACCTGATCCATCAGCTAATGACTATGATTACATAAAAAAACTGTTGCTTAAAAGATTTAAATTAACTTCCGAACAACTCAGGCAGAAGTTCTTTACTCACAAACGAGATTATTCTTCTTCATGGCTTGATTTCGGTTTTGAATAACTTTTTTGAGGAATGGATAAATTGTTTATAAATAACCGATTTTGAAGATTTAAAGCAGCTAATGGTCGTTGACCAGTTAAAGAGTAAAATACCAAATGACGTACGCGATCATTTTCTCGACGATATGCCCAAAATAAAGAAAGTAAAAGATTTGGTTAATAAACTGGACGAATATGAAGCTGCACGAAGTCACCTTAAAAAGGAAACAACCCTGCCCTGAAAACAGAAGTAAATTTGATATCGCGAAAGAAGCTAAAAATTCACCATTGCCGTTCGTTCGTGCTCAAAAGAATTTTGCTGATGATAATTATTATAGCAAGAGTAATAATAAATGTTTTAATTGCAATGAGGCTGGCCATAAATCAATTAATTCCAAGTTTAAAAACAAAGGATTGAAATGTTTCCAATGTGGTAGCTTTGGCCACAAAGCCAGTATCTGCCCGCGAAGAGATTTTAAAGTGTCTCTCTCTAATAAAGTGTATATTCGTAACTCTCCAAAAACTGTAAATAAGCTTAGTAAAAATGTTGAAATAAATGGTGTAAATTGTGATACATTAATTGATACTGGAAGTGATATTATTATGATTAATTATGACTTTTATTTGAAAATTGGTAAACCTAATTTAACGACTGATAATGTGAAATTAGCTGGTATAAGTGGAGATAGCATTACTCCTCTAGGTTTTTTTTTATTTTGATATATTAATTGATGAATATGTAATATCAACTAATGTGTATGTGTTAGAAATAATGCCGAACGAAATAATCATCGGCATGGACGTATTAAATAATCTAAGCTTTTCATTCCAAGAAAAATAAATTATTCATGGGAAAAAAGCTGAAATAAATTACACCCGGCTGGTGAGAAGCAAGGTCAAGGTCGTATCATTACGTTCCTCGGAGCTGAAAAGAGACAGACAGGCACCTATTTTTGCTCAGACTTGCAATAAAATAAATACACATTCTCTCCCATACTTCATTCATTTAGCGGATTCGATAAACTATGATGAAATCGACATGAGTCTTGTAAAAAATCCCTTGAGACAGGAAATAAATCGTCTTTTAAATAAGTATTCGTCAAACAAAACAAAAAGTACGTAGTTACAAATGAAAATAATACTGAGCGATGATATTCCGATTAGTCATAACCCTCGAAGGCTGCCTTTTAAAGAACAAAAATTCGTTGAAACTCAGATTGATAAATGGATACAGGAAGGGATAATAAAACCCAGTTCTTCAAATTACTCTTCTCCTGTGGTTTTATGCAAGAAGAAGGATGATAGTTATAGGTTATGCATTGATTTTCGTAAGCTAAATAAAAAGATGATTAAAGATCGGTGCCCTTTGTCCCTCATAGAAGATTTGCTTGACAAACTTGAGCAATCAAAAATATTTACTACTTTGGACTTGAAAAACGGATTTTTTCTTGTAGACGTAGAGAAAGATAGCACAAGTTTTACGTCTTTTGTAACACATCATGGCCAGTGGGAATTTCTTAAAGTACCATTTGGACTTTCCAATAGTCCGAGTATATTTCAACGTTACATTAATGTGATATTCAGGAATTTGATGCTAGACGGAACTGTACTGATTTATATGGACGACATTATTATACCATCCAAAACCGAGGAAGAAGGGCTAGAAAAATTACAACGTGTTCTACAGGTTGCATCAGAGTACGGTTTGGAGTTTAATTTTAAGAAGTGTCAGTTTTTAAAACGACAAATAGAATTTTTAGGCTATAGAATCCAAAACGGAACTATACAGCCCTCTGTATCTAAAACGGTAGCTGTACAAAAATTTCCACAACCACAAACTGTTAAACAAGTACAAAGCTTTTTAGGCCTTACTAGCAATTTCCGGAAATTTATACCCCACTATTCAAAAATCGCAAAACCGCTTAGTGATCTACTAAGAAAAGACATTACATTTAAGTTTGAATCTGAACAAAAGGAAGCTTTTCAAAAACTTAAAGATATTTTAACTCAGGAGCCAATTTTGCATCTCTATCAACAGGGATCAGTTTTAGAACTCCATATAGATGCTAGCAGTCAGGGATTCGGAGCAGTGCTGCTGCAACAGGGAACCGACAATAAGTTTTATTCTATTCATTATTTTAGTCGAAAAACATCTCCACAACAAGAAAAATATAGCAGCTATGAATTAGAAGTTTTGGCTGTAATCGAAGCGTTGAAAAAATTTAGACATTATTTACTGGGTTCTAAGTTTAAAATTGTGACTGATTGTTCCGCTTTTCAACAAACTATGAGTAAAAGAGATCTTACACCAAAAGTTGCAAGATTGGCTTTACAGTTAGAGGAATTTGATTACCAAATTGTTCACAGATCGGGAAAACAAATGGCACACGTAGATTCTCTTAGTCCAAACGCAGTACTTGTTGTTACTCGTTCATATAGTGAAGTGACCACTAAATTAGCCAATGCTCGAAATCAGGACGAATTCCTTAAGAAATTAAAAGCTTTGATAGATAAGCAAGAAGACGGTGAACACATTGTGAGAAATGGAGTTTTATACAAATACGATAATGGTAGAGAATTGCTCATAGTCCCAGAAGCATTACAAAGAGAAATTATTCGAGAAATTCACAATAAAGGACACTACGCTGTGGCTAAGACGGAAGAAATTTTAAAGCAAGAATTTTACATACCAAAGTTGAGGTTGAAAATAGAAAGTGTGGTTGCCAATTGCGTGGAGTGTATTCTTTGTAATAAGAAACGTGGGAAAGGTGAATGTTTCCTTAACCCCATCCCAAAAGAAAATTTGCCTTTAAGTACATATCACATCGATTTCATTGGCCCTTATGCCTTCTACAAATAAGAACTACCAGCATATTTTTTCATTAGTTTTGCATCAGTGCAGAAAATAATCAATAGTACTGTTTCGAGAAGTACTATGTTTACCCCGTTTGAGCTTTTAACTGGAGTAAAATTAAAAGATACAACTGATTTACATTTAAAGGAAATATTGGAAGAAGAATACACAAAAGCAATGATGGAAGATCGAAATAATATGAGAGAAGAAGCAAGGGAAAACATTTTGAAGATGCAAGAAGAGAATCACAAAAGTTTCAACAAACGAAGAAAAGTGGCGCGCATCTACAAACTTGGTGAATTAGTGGTCATACAACGGACGCAGTTTGGAACTGGACTCAAACTAAGACCAAAGTTTCATGAATCGTATCGGATTGTTAAGGTTAAACCTAAGGATCGCTATGACGTGGAAAAAGTTGGATGTCATGACGGACCAAATACAACTTCCACAGCAGCTGATTTCATGATATGGTCTTCAGACTAAAAGAAAAAAAATGTTTATTGGGTTATCCAGATACTGTTTTCTTTTTATTCTTTCAGATTTTTCTACTTTGATTTAACTTTCGAGGACGAAAGAGACGTCAGGATCGCCGAATGTAGTGACGAACGCCTGATGACGAGCGCCATCTGCTGGCCAACAGGTGTTGATGCTTGTTAGACGGAGTATAGAGGAGACGGGTCTGAACGAAAGTCAGGACGTGTGAGACTAGACGGGTCTCTGAACGAAAGACGCGACGGAACATGTGAATTAATCCTGCGACGTATTCGACGAAATCTATTTAATGTTCATTTCTTTTATGTTAATGTAATTGTCCGTCCTAAATGTAATTAAATGTGCGTGATTCTAAAAAGTAGTGATTCCTGAGTCCTACATTAATATAAACCGTTGAAAACGCTCATTTATTGAGGAAAATGTCGGATTTTCCATCTAACTCTCGTGAGAAAGCATCGCTAAAACTGTTTTATTTGCAATTTGCACATTTTTATTTTGCTTTATTTCTCTCCTTTATCTTAAGGAAGTTTCAGAAATGACCAATGAAGTGTACAGCACAAATGCATTTTAAATAAGATAGATCGTGATTTCAATTCCTTCATCTGTGTTTCGTAAGCAAGGCTCTGTTGAGTCTCCAAATGAGACACAGCTTCCAATAACCTAACATCCTGCAGTAGAAATTGGCAAAAATTCAATTCATCCAAAGGAAGAAGACAATCAGAGGCGTATATTTTCTTTCTAATTTTAGTTGGAAAAACTGTATGTTAAAAAAAAAAAAAAATAGTTACATGCAGAGCATGTTCTGATTGTTGACCACTTACGCATAAAGAGAATGAATCAGCCAAATAAACAAAATGTATTACCATCTTTGAGAATTCCAGATTTATTTGGAAATTTTATAGTCTTAATATTTAATAAACTGCCAATTAAATCGTAATGTATATAGAAAGAAAAAAAAATTCTGTTCAAAATACAGTTGTTTTGTTATCTACCTTTCTATTTTAATAAGCACCGTTCATTCCGAAATCATGAATCGGTTTTACTATAATTATATTAAGGTCTCACTTCGAAGAATTATTTTTGGTTGGCTCCATATTTTTGAATCATGATGATGATGTCGTATCCGCGTTACAGCGGAAAGGGGGAGGGGGTGCAGTAAATACCCCTGAACACCCGAGGGCAGAAGTCTGACTTCTATCTCATACGAAGATGACACACACACTCGCTTGCGTAGCCCCTTTTCACACACCTCACAGATAGAACACAGGAGGAAGAACAACCAAGTCCGAACCAAGAATCATGATCAGATGAAAAGAGTGATTCCTAGTCTCGCAAATCTTTAAATCTCATCGACCCGTCGGAGATTTTTTTTTTTTTTACTCACTGGGCATATTTAGCGTGCACCAAACCCACATGCATAGTCAATTCTCCAATGATTTCAAAATCGGAATCCTCTTTTCTTAATCCGAAATCTTACCAACGTATATTGCGGTTTAAGATCTCAAATCGTAAACGCGATCTGAAGTTTTCGCTTTCATTCGCTGGGTCGATTGTTAGATAGTATTCATTTTATTATTTTAGGCGAGTGTGAAAGGGATTCAGACAAGAGTCATTTGGAGGCCATGTAATTAGGATTGCTGTAACCTCTTAATCGATTTGATCGCTTTGGTAATGAATGTCGAAGTGATCTTTCGTGAATTTTCATCTGCAAATTTCCATGTGTTATCTCAATGCAGAAATGTTTGTTTCAATGGATAGCCAGGTGATGTCAGGTTGTTCAGATGATTTATAACAAAACAATCATGAAGCGATTCTGAAACTCATTTAACAGCTAGAAGAAACCTCTAATATGGATTGAAGCTTTTAGTAAGACGATAAGATCGACATATACGCATAGAAAAGGCTTAATATCGTGTCATTTTTTAAAGCCTATTTTGTACTTCTGAATTCATTTTAGGCTCTTTTTTTATGAAAATATTATTCCGCATTCTTTTTATGTTTTTGAAAAAAAATGAGTGAAAAACTAGAAAGCAATTTGTATCACAAAACCCCCAACATGAGCATTGGAAGTTGTTTCTTTTCCAATTCACAGTGGTAATGGAAATGCAGTTAGATAAATTTATGACCACTGCAAATAGTATAAAACGGAATTTTGCTCGATAAGAATTATCATTTGAATTCGTTTCAGTAAGATATTTTTCAGACGAGATTTTATTTTATTGCCACTCCAGACCACTGCAAATGGTATAAAACGGAATTTTTTTCAGTAAGAATTATCTTTTGAATTAGTTACAGTACGACATTTTTCAGATGATATTTTATTTTATTGTCAGCCTCCAAACATCCCAAAATTATCAACGAAAATTGGGAACAATAATTTTTTACAAACTCTTTTCTCTCAGTTAAATGAAATATATTTCCTATTTAAGATGACATTTTTGAAATTTTTTGAAAATTTCGCGGTTATGCTTTAATTAAAATTACCTCATTTATTTCCCCCTTATGGGATGTAAAAACCGTCTTCATGTTTGGAAATTAGAAATTGTTGAGAAACCTCTTAATCACGAATCGTTATGAAACCTACATTTAATTCTTTTCTTATCTTTCGCATATAATTTTTATGGACAAGTTTTGTTATGTAGTGATACTTTTTACAATGGTATCCGTTTTCTAAATTATCTGTTAGTTCCAATGAACCAAACTATTCCATTTTACCCTAAGGCATGTGATTTTTGTAATAATTTCAACTCTTTAAAAAAAAAACACGAGTTTCTCAGTGACGGTCCAATGTAGTGCAAGCGGATTGATTTGCTGAGCAGGTGAAATGACACTCTTGCAAACGATTTCTCTGTTGTCGTGCAGCGAGTGTCTGTTTTGCTTGTATTTAGTAGTGGTTTCCTTTTCGCAGCTGAACGCGAAACAAACGATTCTTCTTTCTTTTTATGGCTGAAGTGGATTCATTCTCTTTGCAGTGGCATGGCCGAACGCCGGATTTCAGGATGGTTCGTTCTTTCGGCCGTCTTCATCGTGGCCGTCTTCGGCCTCTTCTTCACTTTCACGGAACGCAAGACGTGGCCGGAACAGAGGACGGAACTGTCCGCAGCTGACATGAGGCTGGTGCCCCCTTCCTCGACCCTCTGGTGCGAAGCTGTCGCACTCACCTCTGATCATCCCTTCGTCGCCTATCAGGTAATCTTTAAAATACCTTGTTTGAGGAAGAGCTCCATATTTATTTGTTTCTTTGATTCTTACTTATAAAATAGACTTTAGTTCAGTACTTCTTGTGTTCATCCCATGTATTCATTGAGGAAACAGAAACATTCAATTTTAAATTCATTTCGTTGTATAAATTAAAAGGAACTAGCTGTTTGCAAGGGGGAGCACTTATGAACGAATCTTATACAAGTTAGTCCATAACCTTTATATTTGTATACCGGAAGAACCTTTAAACAAGAACGAACCTTCTTACAATTAAATTGTTATTTTAAAATATTGCAGTTGTTTTTTTAATTTCTCCTACACGAGGTAGAGCGAAAGTGTGGCTAAAAAAATTCGACCTCGGGATTTTGACGAATCTCCACTATTAGGTCTTCCTGAGTTCGAAAAACATATTTTTTTATATTATTTCTGCTTATCTGCCTGATGCTCTGCGATAAAGATATTTCAAAAATGCGTTGAACTACAGGGATGAAATGGGATGTATAGTCTTTACAACAAATTTATAGATTTCTATAAAAGTTTGAGCAAAATCTATTCTGATAAAGTCTGCCTGTTCGAGAATAAGAAGAGAATATCACTTCAAAATGTAAAGGGCTTGGGTGAATAAAATTTCGTGCACAGCTGTGGCATTCTTTAATGTGAATTCATACGAAATTTGAAACTGAATCCGTCAAAGGTTTGATCACTTACTGATGAAACCTTTGCCAGATTATCTGTACTTTCAGAAGCATATAAATTCAATAACTCAAAAATGCAATCATATATTAAATTTGGTATATGATTTTGTGACTGAAATTGTAGTTCTGTGCCAGATTTTCATTTCAATTTGTTGGGGAAAAAATGAGTCTAAATTCCTCATTATTAGAGAGTATGTGAGAAAGATTTGGGAAAATCGCTTTTGCTGGTTTTAATATATAGTAATAACTTGCTGTTTCTAATGGGGCAAACTTATTTTTGGTAATTTGATGAATGTTGTGTAAATGCAAAACCTTATATTATTTAATCGGAACTGCAAGCTGCTTTTTCGTATGATAAAATTTTGATTCTAATCAACGATTACTATATTATATGTAATGATATATCGAAATTTTTTTTCTGAAAAAACGACTAAAAATAATCTAAACGAACTTAGATGAAAAGATAATTTTCTGTTTTCTGATAAACTGCTTTTTCGGAGAGTGAAGCATAAGGTCACAGAGGAACAAAATGTACAAATAATACTTCAATCTCAGATACGATACTAGCAAATTGCATTTGAATCTATTGGCATAATCCCCAAATGACATTTTTATTCTGAATTAATATTGGGGCCATCAAAATAAAAATTCTCGTTTCGTAGTGTTTAGTTTTTTCATTCTGTTGCGATTTGTGAATGCAGTTATATTATTGACTTCTTACGAGTGTAGTGTGATTTCAGAAGAGATTTCAAATTGAAATTCGTATATCGTTTTTTTGCCCTCTGCACATTGTGCGCAGCAATTTTTCAAAAATAATAGAATCTAGAAGATATGGTCTGGATTTTCATGTTTAAAGAAAGACATAGATTATGTCATGAATCCATAAGTAAGAATGGGAAGCTCTTTAAAATCTGCTTTTCAAGAAACTATTGAATGGCTGTTAGAAATGAAACGATTTTTCAAAAATAATAGAATCTAGAAGATATGGTTGGGATTTTCATGTTTAAAGAAAGACATAGATTATGTCATGAATCCATAAGTAAGAATGGGAAGCTCTTTAAAATCTTCTTTTCAAGAAACTATTGAATGGCTGTTAGAAATAAAACGATTTTTTGAAAAAAAAATTTTTTTTCAAAATAATATTAATTTCTAAATTATTTCAGTAAAAAAAAGAAATAAATATTTTCAAACACAAAATCTATATTTTTTTCATATTTTAATAACAATATAAATATTTATGATGAATTTTTTGTAACAATTTCAACTTATCTTTATATTGTAATGTAGAAATTGATATTACTATGTTGGATTTCTTAAACTTTTTTCACAAAATCTCTTTTCGGCCAAAAATAGTTTTGTAAGCTTTTGTCTAATTTCATGATTTTTTGTAATTGTTGCTTGTTTACTTATATTCAAGAAAATAAAATAAAGAAATATAATATTAATCGATCGATACAGAATAAAGAAGCATTTTTAATTATTATGGCGAATTTATATTTGATCTGTCGAAGCGAATTCTTTAAAATTAAGATCCAGTACTGTGCAAATTAATTGAGATAAATATAATAATTTTCTCAAATGGACTTATATCTTCCTGTAAGTTTAATGATATCCTGTACACAATCAACATCTAAAGAAAGGTTTCTTTAAGAGGTGTTGACACGTTTCGACGTGGATACCACTCATTCAGAAGACAAAACTTTGATTCCGTCATCACAACTGCTGCAGCAATATACTTCACAATTATAGAGGGGAACTGTCTTATTCAACAATGCTAGACCTCATTATGGGAATTTTTGTTTAAATTTAAGACCAAGCAGTTCATCTACTGGACTATTTACTTCTTAAATCAATTGAAAGGCAGCTAACGCGAAAATGCTGTATGTCTTATGATCACATGGTTAGATTAGTCTCGGTCAACATCTTTGGTAACAAAATGCAGTTTAAGTCGTTTTCAGATTGGAAATCTTTGTGAAAAAGGCTAATTTTATGAAAATGAAACTTGTCCCATTTAATTTATACAGCTTTTTTTGTTGGTGTTGTTGTTTTTTCTTTATACTATTATTGAAAAAAAAAAAACTAACATAATACTTCATGTGAATCGATTACATTCAGCAATTGATCACGAAGTTTCACATTAAGTTTTTTTCATACCTGATTTTATGCTTATGTGTCATATGAGACATAAATATTTTTAATTAGAATTTGATATTAAACAGTGCTAACATTATTAAACAACTTTTCCACTATCATTTTTCTTTTGATAATGTTTATTTTAACTGAAATAATTGCTGGGAAATAATATCTCTAAAACAATTAACAAATGAAGTTCAATTGAATATCGAAATTCTTCTCAACAATTGCCCTTCTGTAAAATGAAGGAGAAAAAACGAAAATCATTACGCATTCTTGAATGACACTTTGTGCATCCTAACTATTACAGAAAAATTTAAATGATGGCTTCTTTCTGAATGAATTACAGCGTATATCAGCAATAATTAGTCTTGGAAGAATGCAGCATCAAAGAAATAGATTGGAAGGGCTGCATAAAAAAATTACTCACATTTAGATACAGTTTTCAAAAATAAACCCAGGATCGAAATTTAGAAATTTATCCTACATGGATTCTATCTGTTCTCGTGTGAAAGACATTTATCTATATAGCAACAAAGACATTACGAGATCCATCGCAAAATAGTACTCGAAGTAGTCTTCCTTCTTCTGGATATTTATTTTTGTGAATCAATCACAGTACCAACTGCATTTCCTGTTAGTATGTGGTAATTGAATGCTTCTTTCGTGTTTAGGTGAGCTTGCCTCCTTTGATAGAGCCGAAGCACCTGAACAAGCAGAGAGTGAATCTCAATCTGAAGTTGAATGGAGGCCAGAGCGGTAACTTCATGAAACTCAGGTACTATCTCCTCCCCGCGTCTATCGTGGAGATTTCAGCCTGCGCCACCCACCCAGGGGGGCGACTCCTAGTTTTCAAGGTGAGATTCGAATAAAAATAAAAATGGAAGTGGTTTAGCACAGTAATATTTTCGTGCTAATATAATTCAAAATTTTGTTGATGTCAGATTTATTTTTTTATACTCAACTCTACATAGGACCGACAATTCCATTTTAATCTCGTCGGACACATAAGGTTCTCCTATTTTTTATATTGAAATATCTGAGGTGTTGCAGTTTCCTACTAATCCGTCTGTAGAAATTTTAAAGCAAATTTATAAAAATTGTTGTAACTGGTAAATATCTTTAGTAAAAAAAAATATTTTTAAAACTTTTTTTTTTTTTTTGTAAAAATAAAATTTGAATTTTTTTATGAAAGAGGTTTCAACTATTGCACAATATCATGAATGGTTTTGATGAAAGTATAATGTTTAAAGACATCTTAAAATGATGTCTAATCCATTCTAAAATTCCTTATTCAGTACAAACAGATTATTTGGTCAAGTAAATCAGTGTGCAGAAATTTAACATTTTTGTTGAAAAATTCCATCTGCACATACTACATGTTTCAAAGCTAATACCCTGATTAAATTGCTTTATTTTTATTTCCCACAGCGTCCTGACTTATCCTAAAGATCTAAAGTGTTTGACATAAATCAGTATTAAGTCATTTAAATAGCTTATAATGTTATAATAAATGCACTTACCATTACCCGTTTGCTAAAGAATACAAAAAAAAAAAAATACCAAAGATTTTGACATTCATATATCGAACTATTAGATATATAAAATCAAACTGTTCACGTGCAGCGTAGTATTCTGTGGCTTCGTTTCCTGGATGCTCTTTGTGCCCAAGTAATTGTAGTCGGTTTCATAGAACCATATATTCTTTGGTATGTGGAATTTATTTCAACACCATTTCTCTAATGATACTCAATCGCGGTTCAAAATGACTAGGTCTATTCCAAAACAGCACTAGTGTTGCCTTAACGCGAGAAGTCAGCGTAACTAAACTGAATCCAGGACGAATGTCTCTGCATCGCTTGTGAGAGTTTCGTGCGACGATCAGTCCGTTCTTGCTCGGGAGGCGACGTGCGTTTTCAGATTAAACCGCAGCGGAGACCTTTGCGACAGACCCGAATGTCGATTTCGCATAGGTCGGGATTTGTTCAACGCATCTATAAAAGAAATTCAAAATCAGATAAAATTATTTCTATATCCTGTTCTGTTTAATGTGTTTTAAATGAAGGCCTGCACAAGTATCAGCACAAGTATAGATGATGCCAGCAAATGGTACAATGAGTAATTACGTTTTATCTGCTGTTGTACACCTCACTTGGCAGGTGAGAATGAAAAGACTGGAAATCTGATGGGGAATTCAGGATGCAGAATTAATATAAATAGCAGAAACATACTTTCTGCATGCCTTAGAAAATAGGATATGTTATTTTCTTTTCAATACGGTCATTGAAAGTGCAGCTGCTGTTTCAAGTGCCGATTGCTTGATGAACTCGCACAAAGTTAAAAGAATCCCTCACAAGAACGGACTCAATAGTATCCAATCGCATTTATCAACAAAAGGGAATCGCAGTGAGATGACTTTCGTCAAAGGGCACGATGTACCAGCTTCAAATCACTGGTCTACAGGAAAACAATTTATTATCATTAATTTAAAAAAAAAACTGTAGTTATAGGTTCATTTCAGTGTTGTTTCATTTTTTTCATTTTTCTTCCTTTATTTCTTCACGAGGCTTCGATGAGTAAATTGTTATTTTTATTACTTTCCTTTTTTTTATACGGTATATCGTGAAAGATGTTTTGGATAGTTGGTAAAACATAATTTAATTTAAAAATGTTCAATATTTGCTTTCACTTTTATGTGAAATATCTGTGACTCTATTAGCGAACGGGTATACCTGGCATTTCTCGTGATGAAAATATTTTTATGTCTATTTTCTTGAAATACATTTCTATATAAAAATTGCTATTGTAAAAAAAAGTTTTATTTAAAATTTTACCGTTCACACAAATATATCAAACATATAAAATAGCATCATACCTCTTACCATTCTCAATTTTATTTTTTTATTAAGAAGATAATATCAGTTGCATTAAACTTTTTAAAATCTAATAAGTTTTAGAAGGAACTAAAAATACTAAAAATGTATTCAATTATTTAAAAATGGCTAAAAGCTATTTTTTTCTAAGTTATTAATAACTTTTAAAGAAAGATATACAAAGTTATGATTAAGCAAAGTTATGACTCGAAAACTTTAATACTATAAAAATAGTTATAATACTCTCATTTTTTTAAGAATGGGAACATTAAAGATAAAACTATCTTTTATAGGCATAGAAATATTATCTAAACTTATTAAAAAGTGAAGTATTTAATTAATTGTAAGGATTTTATCTCTATCATTTGTATTAATCTTCATAGTATTTGAAGAAACTGCATTCATTTATTTGATTTTCTGTAGCAGGCAAATTCTCTACGCGTTTTAATTTTATTTATATACA
>JAPMOR010039505.1:43725-65775 GCA_026543865.1 Argiope aurantia | reverse complement strand
GGGCTTTATTGCTCCGAAAAATAAATAGATATAATAGTAGTTTTAAACTGAACCTCCCTAAAAAATTAATCTACATCATTTTACCATTCTGTAAGCGTCTTTAACAATCAAAATTGAAAAATAAATAAATAAAACGTCTAAATGATGCACCGTCTTGAATGGTAAGTGAGAGGTACCATTCGAGTGTAAGGGTTAATAGTAGTAATATTAATAGTATTAGTAGTATAATTAATAGTAAATTTATTAATATCAATTTAATAAGTTTTTATTATTGTTAAAATTTGTCTGTAGACAGGAACTGAAATCTTCAAAGGCCCATCCAATCCGTTATACGCATCAATTATGATTAGGAGATTTAAGGAACTTCTTGCAAAGAAAGAAAATAAATAGAAAAAAGAAAAATCGCTGAGTTATCATGTATTTGTGACTTCGCATCTTCATTCACTCCAGATTGGGGTTTCCAAAAAAAAAATATTTATATAGCACATTAAACGGATGAGTAAATAAATCTGGAGGACGAGATTTGCTGATGGGAGAAGTGTATTTCATCCATCCGCCGCGTGTGTGATCCTGATGCATATTAAATACCGTTATAAAGAATATTTAAACAGAAGAAGAAAAGATCGTTTCTTAACATACCAACTGTAATTGTTTAAATGAAATAAAAAACATGTGTATCTCTCGTAAGCGATCACGAGAATCTACTATAGTAAATATTAAATTCCTAAACGAATGAAGTTATTTTATTAAAAAAATCGAGACGGGAGTGCATGTAACATTTGATTCAATGCTTAAAAATGATTATTGTTTGATGTCAGGGACATGCATGTAATGTGTCAGGATTATTGTTTGAGGGACCTGCACATAAAATTTGATTAAGAATGATTATTGTTTGATGTGATTACAGATTCCAATCTGAGCATCATCGAAGCTTTGTGTGTGTTTAAATGAAAGCGAGCTCTGATCCTTATCCAGGATTTCTCATGTTTGTATGAAAGCGAAATAATTGGTATTATTCATCCTTCGACATTTAAAATAATGTGTGCACTCTGAAATACCTTTGCGTGGGAAAAGAAAGGTCACGTGATGCTTGGAGCGACTTCATTCGTTTCAGAAGAAGCGGAAATCGAAATTCTTTCCTAATGACTTGCAACTGTATCCTAAAGCACGCTTACGCTACACGTCAGACAATAGCGAGCAATAAAGGAGCGTGACCAGATTTTCCCTCTCTTTTCCACTTGCTCTGCTTTAACCCACAAATTTGTAAGTTGGTAAAGGGAATAAGGTTTTTAAAAAAAAGAAAACAAGTAAAATGAACTATCTGAATGTTTTAAATTTAGTGGAAAATACTATGAGATTGTTTTTTTTGTGTGTGTTCTGCCTCATTTCGAATTTTAAAAAAAAACGGATTGTAGAATAATCTGTATCCATATTGAAGGTGCTTTCTGGTTTAAATGTTAATATTATATTTTATTTGTCTAAATATTTTCCCTTCCTTTGTTGAATGATGTGCTTTGCTTTCATGCAGGGCGATAAAGAGGTGGCGAGCTGTCTGAAGCAACAGTGTGGGGAAGACAGCGACGAGTCGGATTCCGACGAGGATTCGTCAGCGGATTCCTCCAAGTGCTCCTGGAGCAGTAAAACCTCCCGCTGCTCCTCTTTAGTCAGGTGAGTGATTTCGTTCTCAACACCTCCCTAAAGATACACATCTGGTGATTGATGATCAGCTAAACGTTTGGGCAGATCTCATCGGAGTCATGTTCTTCATGTCGTCGTTGTCTGGGTGTTTTTATATGCTCATTTTAGCTGATTGCTCCTATAACTGCTTTGATTGCTTTTATAACAGTCAGCGCAGGTGTTCGCTGGTTTTCTTTCATTTGTTAATATTTCTAGTTTTACTTTGAATGAAATTTTGCTGCAAACACCAGAAATAAAAATCTTCCTTGGAAATGTGTGCTCAAAAGACAAAATGTAATGTCTTTCCTTCTTATTATTTAGTTTTCTTGTATGGTAACATTATGTATTTGCTTCCATTTGGAATTCCAATATTTTGAATAAAACGAAATATTTTGAATAAACGAAAGATAAAACGAACTTTATGTGTTTTACTATTTTCGTATCTTGTGCAGATTAATATTATCGCTTTCTTTTCTGATATAAAAGCAAAATATAAGGCGTGAGCGCTCAACATAATGGGTCACTTTTCTCAAAAATCATTTGCTAGTCAATAATTTATGGACTTAAAATGGCAATTTTTCATTCTTAAATCTGTTGTACAGTGAAATTTTAAGCACGTTAATTTTTAACAAGTAAAACTGACAGAAAATTAAAACTTGCTAATAGCTTTACCTTGTTTGCATATTTATGACACATATAGAATACAGAAATACAATCTTAACTCCGTTCCTTTAATGAGCTGAAATTTATATTTTTTTGTCCTGGCCATTACTGACAGATTTTTGCATCAAGCAAAGCCATTTAATGTCTCAGGAAAAATGCCATGGAATGATGAATTTATTCTCAAATCATTTAATTGAATGCCATGCTGTTAGATGTAAGTGTAAAGCGATTTCAGCTTTTTTCTGATCTATATTCTCGAGTCTTTAAGCTTTATAATTCTCTGAATACATAATTTTGCTATTTGAAGAATAAAAGAACGCATATTTTATGAAACGATTTATATATTTGTTTTTGCAGGCTTTTGATTATGTCATTTTAAAATAAAGTCAAACATTTTGCATAAAATGAGTGCTATATATGACATTTTGTCTAATTATTAATAGTATGGAAGTATTTATTTGTAAAAAAAGTGTAAAAGGATGACTGTACACTATTTTTAATGCCAGGTGTTTTTAAAAAGGCGGATGATATTTTTTCCAAATAAATACTAAATATATCTTTATTAATAATAAATATGAGAATTTGTGTGTGTGTCTGTTATAGCTACCGAATTCGGGATATATATATTTTGGATCATAGGAATGTGCACCTCGGAGCCATTTCTTTAAAATTTTATTTAATTAAAATAAGCTGAATTTTTAAGCTTTTTTTTCGCAATAATTTATGAAAACATTATTGCATAAAAATTAATTTTATATCATCTAAAAACATTAAATTATTTGCTAATAATAAATTAATAAATTAAATAATTTAATTTATTAACTTTTTAATGATACCATTTTATTACTCTAGCTAATTTTTACTAAATTTTAACAATTTTTTAAAAAATAATTTTTTTACTTCATTTTCATCAATTGATTATATTGTTACCCTAAAAGTTGTTATCTGAATAAATTTATTTATTTAATTTTCAAAAAATATTTTCATAGGGATAAAAAAAAATAATTTCGCTTATATTTTAATGTTGTTTTTAAGAGTTTTTTTTTTTCATTTTATTTCCTTTCTTATTTATCGAATTGTATGCTTTGTGATTAATATGGGCATTAACAGGTTCAGCAACAGTTAAAAATATGTGATCTCAAAAGTGTGTCATTTTATGGTAAAAGAGACTGCGAGGCACTACTTCATAATACATGGTGCAATAATATATCTTATCTCGTGATTCGTAGTCATTTTTTATCTAGTATCGAAGGAAACGGCCAATTTCCTTCCATACGCTCGAAAATATTGACTGGAACCACGCAAAGCGCGATAAAAATCAACTTAGCGATAAGGAATGTGCGTTAAAATTCATATCGTTTTTCTGCTTGCCGCAACACGTGAATAAGGACAGAATGATTCCATGCAATAACTTCCGATTTTTTAAAAATAAATTCGGCAGATATGGATTTCCATTTCAGACGACAATCCTGTAAACCTCATGCTTCACTCACTTTTTTACTTTCTCTTGCATGTAGTATAAAGAACTATTGTAATCATCAAAAAAATTCGAACTCGGGATTTTGACACATCTTCCCGTTTTAGACCTCCCGAGTTAAAACAATTTTGGCATTATGTTTGTTTGTCCGTCTGTCTGTCACAAAATGAACTCAAAATCATTTTGGGCTATACCGATGAAATTTGGTATTCTGTCTTTACACCAATAGATTGATGTGAAAATTTGGAACAAAATCTATTCTGTTTGAATGTAAGTTAACACATTAACTACGAAACGAAATGGAAGAAGTTCGGTACATAGATTTAACTCCTAAATTGTAAATATCTGCCATATTCTAAATTGCCAAATCCAACAGGGAGGCTGAATGTCTGTACTTTCAGAATCATGTAAACTCGATAGTTCAAAAAATAGAATAGTTAATATCATATATAAACTATGATTATATCAATATCATATATAAACTATGATTATATCAATATCATATATAAACTATGATTATATCAATATCATATATTAACTATGATTATATCAATATCATATATTAACTATGATTATATCAATATCATATATTAACTATGATTATATCAATATCATTTAACAAAATTAAGTCATCAGTGTATCTCCAGCCTATTTGGATAATCCTAGTGATGTTATTAATTGTTACCCAAAGGATTTAGTTTTGACTCAAACAAACGAAAATCAACTTAGAGCTAATTATTTAGATTTAAATATTGAAATTAATAATGGAAAAACTTTAATAGGTATTTTTGATAAAAGGGATGATTTTATCTTTAAAATAATAAAACTTAGTAACTACCATTCTAATTTACACTCTAAAATTTTCAAAAATTTGATTTTTTCCCAATTTAACGGGATTAAAAAAATATGCAATAATAAAAGTTCGTATATTTTAGCAAAGAACAATCTCATTGAGAACTTAACTATTAACGAATTCCCCAAAAACTTTTGCAATATAGAGGTTTTGATAAGAGAGGGACTGTCTGATTTCTGACTTCTTCCGGTTTGTTGGCTTTGAGTTGTGACTCAACAGAGGGCGCTTCAACTTTGATGACGTTACATTATGACAAAACTTAGTAAGCATATATAGCTGTAAACGTGGAAAATTTAATTTTGGTTCAATTTAACGAAGTACATTTGCTCTAACAAGTTTATACCGCAAATTGTCTTTTGGAGCCTCAAATTGTCTAAGTACAATTAGTAAGTACTTAGCTTTCTGGTTTAAATGATTTTGGTATTTTGTGGCATGATTTGCTGTGTTTTTTTCTGGGTTGTTTTTTGAAAATGTTTTTATTCTTGTGATACTAATTTTTGTCTCCAAAACCTCAATTTTCTGCGATTTTCGGGTCACGAAGGGTCAGTTGGTTGGACGAAAGTCAGACCCTTCACAGAAAAAATCCCTGGTTTGAATCCTTGCCTGAGAGTGACCCTTGAAAAAGTCTTCGGGCCGGATTCATTTTATCTTTCTTTTTGAATTTTGAATGTAAAATTATTTTAATTCTATTTTGGTGTAAGACACAAACTTAGTTTTCAAATACTATTAACCACATTAAGCGCCAAAAAATAAAACTCCACAAGGATTCAGTAAAAATACGAAATTCACGCCAAAATTCAATATTTCGTCATTATTAGACGCCAATGCCATACAACGCTTTCTCTGGCCTGCCCAAGGCCCACAATTTTCTGTGGAGTGGGAGCAGATCGCACCTTTATTAGAGCGTATGAGATAAAGTTTGGGGGGAAACGCTACGGCTGTTTTTTATTATTATTATTATTATTTATGCATTTTTAAAATTTTCTCGCATACGTAATAGGATACATTTATCATTAGAATCGTATATTTATATTAAATATTGGACCCAGTCCACCAAAGTGACAATGTTCGATCTGTATATTTGCATGTATGTGGATGTTATGGACATGATGATTCTAAACCCAAGAGTTTTGAAAATTGAAATTTGGTTATGGTTTTTACAATAATATTATTGATCGATGTCAAACGATCTATACTGTGGTAGCATGGGAAAAAGTCAAAGGAAAGAACAGTTCCTATACTTTTGCACTCCTTTTTAAAGTAAACTTTTACATTTCTGTTATTTTTTTGATGATATTTATATAAGATCCAGAATATGAGATGGTTTCTGAAAGAAACAATTTAAAAATAAAATTCCGGTTAACTTATATTCATGGAAGTTGGCTGAGAAAAAGGTGAATCTATGTCTTCAGAAATCCAGACTTGTGAAAGTATAAACTCATCACTTCTGAATGTCGAAGAATCTGACGAATGTATCCTGTGAACTTTTATTCTAAATCAGTATTCTTCTACAGATGTAACTTGAAATCATGATCATCTCACAGATTAAAACAAAACATTCGATTTCCTAATTCTAACTAAAGGTGAGATTCCATTTAAAAAGAAGAATGGAAGAAAAGTCAAAAATGATATTTTCATTTCAGCCTTTTGTTTTAACAGACTCTCTATGAAGGAGGAATGATGAGATGGAGCATGTGCATTACAAGCTTAGTGAAACTATATGAATGTCTCGTTTTTTGAAACACTCGGGCTATTTGGGGTCAGACCTTTGAACTGCTGTCAGAAGACGCGGACGACACTTGCACTCTTTGTTTACACTTCTGCTCTTCATCATCGGGTGGATCATCTGATCATTTGGCTTGGCGGATATAATAAGACAGACAGGCTTGCATGATTGGTTAAACCGGGTTTCAAACCTGGAACTTCCGAGATCTTACCAGCAGATCACTACGGGCTCAAGCGTGTTACTAATTTTTGCTTACATATCCGCACAAATAATATTGTTCTCACAAAGGAAGAGTGCCAAAATTTGAACTCTTTCTCAATATATTTTAATTTTAGTTGTATAACTAAACAAAGATAAATATCAGATTTTTAACTGTATAATTATTCTTGTTTTCCGCTTCCTTGTTCTGTTTTCCATTTTATAAGCTAAGGTTTTGATGCAAATGCAACATTCGCAATGTTTTTGACATAATATGTTTTTTTCATGTTTGCATGTTTTTGTATAAATGCGATATTTGCAATGTACGACATGTTTCTGACATATATGTAATGTTTTTGACATAATGCAGTTTTTGATACACATTATTTAGGCCCTACTTAAGATCAATGTTCTTTCACTCAAATTTAATATTTGGGGAGGGAATTTTAACCGAATGTAATCCTAACAATATTTAATTGTAACCTTAATAGGTGTTAGTTCATTCTCAAGATGTTGAACTTTTGGTGAGTTTATGTACGTTTGGAAAATTTCGCTGTGATTGGTGAGAAAGCAGACTCTGATATTAAATATTGCATTATTTCTACTTACTTTTACAGTAGATTGTTTTAAAAACAAAGGTGAGTGAAAACTGTTCTTTTGAGAATCGGACTTTATGAGAGAAAAGAGGTGACTGGAACGTGGATCCTGAATTACGTGGAATCCGTTAATCCGTGAAAATAATAGCCAGTTATTATTAATTTTAATCGATTAATTACGTCGTTTGTTTATGAATAAAAGTTGTGCCAATACATCTGAAACACTATCTATTCCCTTTTTTTAGATTTTATTGTGAGGATTTTGTATTCATTTTCAGCAACAACGTCATCTCCTCGAGCGATGTGCGGGAGGAGTCATCTTACATGTGCGACGATGTGCGCGATGTGCGTCCCGTGCACGTGAACATAACTTCGGCCGACTTCTATGTGATTGTCATTCTTAATACCAATCGACACAGATCGAACGCCATCGGACTGCGCATCGTCCTCGACCGATCCCGGTACACCATCCACAAATCGGGACATACCTTTGACATGTGTAGTCTGTCCACTGCATGCACCATTGGTAAGTATTTATATAACAAGAATTTTCAGTTTCAGATTTTGTTTTCTACGGAATATTGTAACTCTGACCAACTGACCGGAGGAAGACTAGAGTTATAATGAATACTGTTTCTATGAATTTGTATATTTTTTTCTACTTCTCTTTGAAGCATTGTTAGCGAATTGGGTGTTTTGAAAAAATGTCGCAAACTTAGATTCAAGTTAAACTCGCCTAATATCGGCAATTCTTAGGACACGTTCATCATTTCGTCTCAACCAGCTGGAGGAAAGATTACAAAAATCATATATTTGAAGAAAAGTCCATTTTTGTGTCTCTAACATCATTTCAATCAAAAAAAGTCAAAAGGTAACTTTTGAAATGTTGAAAATCTCTTAGTTGAATATAAATATTGAAGTTCTAAATATTGAAATATCTCTAAGTTGAAAGTTTTTTCTATCTTTGAGTGTTTTTAGAAATATCTTTAGCACCCTAAGATTCCCATAAAAGCCTAATATTTTAAATAATTTTACATATAAATATCATTACAATTTCATAGTGTTATTTCAAACGTCATCAAGTTAGAGAATAGTGATTTCATTTGTAACGAAAACAGCGGAATAACATTTATATTTGATTCTCGTTTGCAATGATGCACTTTACTGTGAATTGCATAATCAGTTATAAAATTTATTGTATGACACATGTGTTATTTGCATATTCTAGTATTTATACTACACTTCAATATAAACGTTCAGTAGGAAAAAATAGGTGAAATTTATGTTGAAGTTGTGCAAATAATTAAGTTTCTAATACTGGTAGTTATTTTTTTATTTTATATTTTTCGTTTTAATTTATTTCGATTTCTAAGGTTTTTGAGAATTATAATAAAATATAAGAATTATAATAAAATATATAACTAAAGAAAATAAGTGGAAAATGCTCTTCGATTATGAATCTGAAAATGAAAATTCATCACGGGAATTTTTGCGAAAGTAACCGTGAAATTTAGAGCGATTAGAAATGGCATATTATATCAATAAATATAGTAGTAGCCTGCTTTTGCGTTTTTAAAGTAAATATACGAATAGTTGTATAAATTTATTCTAGTAAAATGGATCATGAAAAAAGTAAGCGTTTTATAAATGTGCATTTTTTATTAATATTGCAGAGTATTTTTATTCCTAACATTTATCTCAAATGAATATTCAGCTTAAATTAATTGCTGATCGTTTTGTAATTATGCTTATCCAAAGGCTGGGAAAAGAGCTATGTGGATATGGAATGATTCCTCCCCTTAAAATGTTCAGAGCTTCAAGAAACGCTGATGCACTTTTAACGAGAACAACACTAGATTTATTTTATACAAAAAAGTACTAAAAAAAAAGATTAACAGAACAAGTTGAAGTAGCTCTTTCGAGCTGTGTTTCTCTAATTTTTGGTTGTTATTATTTCTATCAGAATGTTAATCCGAAGTAAAAAGTTGACAAATTGAAATTAAAAAAAAAACTTTATTTGAGCTATTTTATTAAAACCTGCTAAGAAATCTCTTTAAACATTTTTTTATATTTTATATTTATAAACTTGACCAAATGCTGCGATGATCTGCAAATGAGTATATTTCCATAAAAGACCAAAGTTTGTTTCATTTTTAACATAATCAACATAACTAATAAATAATGACATAATTTCTTATTTCTTTTATTATGCAACTAGCCGCCTTTGGCGACCAGCCGGTTCGCCAGTATTACCGCTAGCTACAATTTTCAATTAAATATTTTAAGTAACTGGTCTCTTAAAGGATTCTCAAACAAAACATTTTTAATCTTCAAATTTTGATAGGAATACCAAACTTATACTGTTTAGATCGTTTCGTTCAATTTAGTATATATATTTTGATAATTTGTTGCCATTTCCGGTAAAACTTCAACTTTAATTTAAAATGTAAATGACGAAATTGCAATTAATAGTAAGATATTTTTTAATAAAACCAAGCGTTTTATTTTATTTGTCATCTTTATTGTTATTAATTAATTATTATTATTATTATTGAATATGAGTATTGCAAACAGAATCGCTCGGTATTTAAGTCTTATGTGAACTACAAAATATTTTTTCATAATTTATGTAATATCTCAAAGAATAATTCAACAAAAATTTCTCAGAGTCAGCATAAAATTCAGTTTTTAGTTTTGCTTTCAAGAGGATTGAAATGAAATCAATAATAATATTTTGTTCCGGCCTATAAATATATTTCAAAAATTATGAAGTCTAAATTTAATACAGTAAGGTATCATATTCTGATAAATATTCTGGACACACCAAATTTTAAATAAATGAATGAATGTTTCTATTTTCCACGATCAACTAAGACTTATTTATGAGTTTTAAATGTTAAAAATATAGAAAAACTCACCATTTTCATAATCTTAGGCCAATTAATCTTGAGAAACCTGCGCGCTGATTGGCGTATTTTCTTTGAAGCGATCGATGGAAAATCTAAAATTATCCTTTTTTTATTGAATAGTAATATTCAAATCTTCATAAATCAGTCAGTTTAAGTGATTAGAAATTAACTCTTAAAAGTCAGTGATTTAATTGATTGGAAATTAATTCTATGACCACCATAAAATCTGTGCTTTCTCTTGTGGTGTATGCATTCTCCTTAATATCCGCTCGAATAAAACATCACATACTAAAGTACTACATAGAACAAACACATCAAAAGTAAACATAACATTTCAATAGTTGCCAAAAACAAAAGAGAGAAAAATGCAATTAATAAGCAGACGATATTTAGAAAAGTACAGATATTTAGACTGGAAAATGAAATTATCTGAAATTAAAAACACGCGCAGACGATATTTCAAACCTGAAAAGGAAAATATATGAGTTATTCCATCAATAAATGCCATAAGTTTGTTTATATCTTCATTATTTTACGAGTCATTAAATATCAAAATGGATCCGGGACTAAATAAACACCCTACATAGAGAGTGTAAAAGATAAGATAATTTTTCTTGAATTTATTTTTTTAAAAAAATAATATTTCATATTTGTTTCATTTCCTACAAACACGTGCCGAAAATTATATTTTTGCAGTTTTCATTTCCAAAAAGATTTAATTTATTTTCAGTTAGAGCTTTAATCAATGTGATGGCAACACTTTCAAAAAAAGCTATTTTTTCCCATGAATGCGAAACGTGCTTAATCATAATTTTTATTTTTTACGAAATAATTATTGAAAAACATAGTTAAAATATTTATTTAAAAATTCATTAAAAATAGAAATTTAATTTTAAGATTAAAACATTCGTATCATTTAAAAGATAAATTTTTGATCTTTAACTTCAAGTAAAAATCTTTTTTGTGCGGTAATATTTTCGGCAGTTATAGCAGAAACACGTCAAAATTTCGCTTAATTTTTAAATAAATAAAATTCTAGTTAAAAATTCGAAAAAATAACCCCCAGGTGCACATTCCTGGCCTCCAAGGTATACACGTGCCAAATTTGGTAGCTGTAGGTTGAATGGTTTGGCCTGTAGAGCGCCAACACACACACACACACACATTGAGCTTTATTATAAGTATAGATGAATATAATATATAAATCTGGCTTGGTTTTTATGAAAGACTTCGTTCTGGCAATCGATTATTTACAAACGATCAGAGAACAAAAAATCAGTTATGTTAGAAACCATGAGATTATGTCTGCAAGTGTCAAATTTTCTCTATATTCATGAATACATATATTTAGGCTGATGTCTTTTTATTCTAATCTCAATTCAATATACGCATTAATCTGATGATTTCTCTACCGTTCTTGAAAATCTTTTGATGTTTTACTCCCGCCCATTCATTTCTCGTTTGTTGGTGCTGAAGGCCTTGTGATGTGGTTTCAATGATCATCTTCCTTACCACGCAACATGTGGGTTTCTTAGACCAATTTGCTTGTTGTCGTAACTATTCATTTAGCGATCTCCCACCATATATTAATTCACTTTAAAAAAAATTATCTCGGAAACACAATGCTTGAAATATTTATACATTTCTGATCATTCATTATATTTTAAAATTCCTTTTATTGATCATTTTTTATATGTGGGCAAAGTAGAAATACAATAGTAATTTTTTTTTAAATCATTAGCAATTGTGATATTATTGTGGTATTGTGTGACTTCTCCGACCCGTTCAAAGACATACGGAAAAATCTCTGACCGGATCTTCGCGACAGCATTTGTGGGAACTAAATTTGAGTCCTAAGGGTCGTCGCCGACCACGGTATAACCCCTCCAGTAAGAGATATGTCTCATCATCGGTAGAGAGGGTAGTCTTCTCACATCATAAAAGTGCCCACCATCTGATCCCCATATCTGAGATGTTCCTCGAGGAGGGGGGATTAGTCATTGCGGTATATAAGACTTCGTTCAATGGTGGAAAATCCGGATTATAAGATATGTTTTTTAAAATTTTTACTTGGATATTTTCTTCTTATGTCCAAAAACCACATCTGAACTCATACATGAAACTATTCTCCTATTTTCATGTTACTCAGCGAGAATAAAATACAAAGTAACTATAGCACAGAACAGCTGAAAAATTTATTGAATTCGTTCAGTAGCTCTCAGGTAACAAACCCTGGGCTTTTACCCTCATCTATCGGTGTCAAGAGAAATGTCACCAAGCTCTATATCCGTAATTGCCGAGCTGTGTGGTCTGATTTCCTGAATAATGATGAAAACGGACAATTGACTATTCTAGAGCTGTTATTAAAATCTATGTCTAACGAATGGCTCAATTTTTGTAAATCGACTCATGATTTTTCCACCGATATACGGATCTCTGAAGATCAGATCACATTCAAAAGTCAAGAACATTACAGAAGTTCTTATTAAACGACTGTCCTGTCACCAAATAATCAATATCTTATGCAGAAAACTACTAATATTAATTCATGTGATTTCCTCCCTTCCTTATCTAAAGTTGATTTCCCCTATAGACAGAAAAATATCACCCAACTTCCGTAATACGTCAAAGAAAATTTAAATGCTACACTCCATGTGTATTCATATAACTGAATCACTCGACTTTCCTCTTAATAGAATTACGATTTTATTAATTTAAATTTTTTACTTTGACTCTTAAAAGTATTTTTGTTGTTTCATGTAACTTTTCGATTTTTTAAAAAACTTTTCCTAATAAATTTGGTATTAGTAAGATAAAATCTTTTTTTAAATCGGATATTTTTTCAGATGTCAACCGATTTTGAGATTCTTTACTGTTATGGCATTCGTTCTGTTCCTTTTCCTTCCTCCGCTAAGCATATTATTATTCCCCTCGAATGTTGTTCTCATGCTCACATGAAACATTTGGCAATATTATTCTGTTACAAATAGCCATTTCCATTGTGCTAATCGAGTTATTCCCTTCCAGGTCTTTCATTTGCCTCCAGCGACCGGGCCTTAGTATGGATTCCAGATGAACCCAACGCTGGAAGGTCTACATTCACTATTCGGTCCCAGTGCAAACCAAGGCTGGCCGTCTTCGCCATCTTGTCCGTATTTTTCCCCCTCATTGTGTTTTTAGGGGTGGCATTTGTGGTTCGGGCCGACCGTGATCGAATCATGCGTATCTACAGTTGCAGGGGCAGACTGGAACGCGAAAGACAAGAGAGATCCGACAGCAGGTTCGTGGCACCGTTACTGGACGATGCGGTGACTGGCAGTGGCGATTTCACTCCCTTCCATACAAGGGAGGCGCCACAGACACCTACGGACGAACAGCCTCCCCCCTATCATACACTTTATGATCCTCCCCCACCCTACGCGTGTGTGAAAGAAGAAAATAACAAGTGATGTTAGACTTTCCAATAATTTTGGAAAGTCCGTTGCTCTTTACTTAGTCAAGAAATTGGAAATGGTTCCGATAACTTATCCATTCCATTACAAGTTGGATTTCATTGTAGTGCTCTTATTAGCCAATTGCAGCTGGTGAATGGAATACAAGACCTCGAATGCGGATGGATTATCAGGAATAATAAAGGTTTCAATGCGACTGGATGTTCAAAATCAGAGCTTTGCCCTGGCTTTAAAACACTGTGCTGTAGTTCACTTTCAGCTTCTTTGGTCTGATTGTGAACTATTATTATGTGCAATTTTTATGTTATTCTTGTGTGTTCAGTTATTTCCTTTGTCTACTCTAAATGCTCATTTGAGACAATCCATGTACATTTTCATCTTGAAATTCCTGTTTGTTTCCTGAATAATAATGGTTCGTGAATTGGTATTTGAAAAAAAACTTCAATGTTAGAGACATTTGCATTACACCTGAATGAAAGTATTTGAACATTTGAAAATAGCTTTAATTTATTCGACGATGAAACACTAATCTATAGAAATCTATCACTGCAAAACTACTCCAAATATATTTTTTTCAATGGTATTGTATTGTCTAAATGAGAGAGAGATTAGCTCTCAGTCTCTGATGTAAATAATTGTAAAAAAATAAGAGGAGGTTGCTTTCGATTTTAACTTAAAACTTCTAACTGAAGTTAGATAAAGATTTTCTTAAATATTCTAAAGAATTATGAAACACGATTTCGAATTTCAGAGACTCGGAAATCATTTCTTCAAATGATGGTGAAACTAATTTTAATCAACACTTTGACCTCCTGGAAGAAAATTCATATCTTTTTACATTGCGGTACTTTACGTATATTGACCACCCTAATCTGTACAGTAGTTAAATTTAAGTGAATTTATCAATATTACAAATATTAATTAATAAAGCTTTTAGAAATTACTTTACAGATTACTATTAATTGAAATATTGATTTCTTTAGTTATTAATTCCAAAATTTAAAATATTATGCCTGTTTTTATAATTTTTTAAAAATAATATTTCAAAAATCTGAAAATTCTTTCCCCTTATTTTGCACATTCTATAGAAATTAATAGCATTCTGATATCTTCCGTTCGCATCTCTCCATTTTTTTTCTCCAAGAAATAATGACATTTTCTGTAACGCATTTGATGACATCGTTCCTGTTATTATTTGCAGTAAAGAACTACAGAAAAAGTAGAAATGTGAGATGCCAAGTCATCTTCATATCCAAGTGAATAAGAGAAACTCTTCATTAAAAATCAAATTCAAAATGTTGTAGTTATAAAATGAGTTTGAATCGTTATTTCTTAATTTTGCTACTTACTTTGTTATGAACCAAGAGCCTTTACATACTTCACTAGTTAACTAAATTTTTTGAAACAAAACTGCTATTATTGTTTCATATTTTTCTTGGCATAACAGTATTACATTCAAAAAAATCAAACCAGTTGTGTTAAAATTGCATTTTTAATGTGGAAAACTAACTTTTTTTGGTAAACATTTGAAAATTCCAGAAAATAATTAAGATAAAATTGCTATTTTGTTGTATATTTACAACTAGCTCTGTTAGTTGTGTGTGAGTTTCGCACTTTGGAAATCCTCCAAATGCAAGCTGAGTGGCTTTAAAAAAATATTTTATACATTATGTCAGATGTATCATAAAAAAATATTCTAGAACTGAATTTTTCGTCTGATTTTGCATATTAATTTCAAGATTCCATAATTTTCCTTTTATTTTCCGCTCAAAGTATTTTTATGCTAAATGATAAACAAAAATCTAAGAAATTGCTATGTTCTTCTAATAATCAACCTAGTTAATTAAAATATTAACGTATTAACCCTTAAAATGTTAACATATTCAAGAAAATTCGTTTCTAGAACTTATTACAAATAATTTGAATTAATAATATAAGAAGTTTCATAGTAACAAAGTTATTTTTAAATGTCTTTAACTACAATATGCCTCGGACTTTGTGGGCATCGAAGAATTTCACTCTACATTTTAAAAAAAGTTTCCTTTTAGAATGAAAAAAAAAGATTTTATTGACTATCATCGAATAAGATAAACATTCTAGTCTTGGGATGTTCCATTCCATATTTCGTGAATAATAAATGATGAATGTATATAAAAATGTTGTTATTGTTCTATTCTTGTTGACGTGTTCATGTTTTAAAAAGTTGTTTCTGGTAACTTCCGGAAAATGGAAGTTAATTTTTTAGTGCAATCGTATGCATTGTCAATGTGTTAAATCAAAAAGTGCCATGTTTGTATAATGTGTTAAACAATGTAATTCCTTAGAATTTGTAAGATTATATTTCATTTTAATAATCATGTATCTTTCATTGCTTTCAAATTTTTTATGCTTAAAATTTTTAACTTTTATTAATTAATCAAATTTGATAAAATTTTTCTTTCAATATAAATAAAAGAATAAACCTGAAAACAGCTTTTTATAGAACGTTTTTTTTTCCAATTAAATAATGTTGTATTTTCTTTGTAAACATTTTTAATAGAATATAAAATACGATTATCGGTCTAAATGTAACAAAGGACAATGTTTCAGTCTTTTGATATAAAAAGATCTCTAAATAAATGGATATATTCTTACTGATAATATTTATTCAGTCATCGTGTGGTGAGTTTTTGATTTCTTGCTTCATGTCTTATCCTAAAATAGTTTTTTTCTACTTGTACAGTACACACCCGAGTATCCGGTTCGCGGCTGTCCAGCCTAGTTTTCTTTTATCGTAATTAAATAAGGAAGGCAAAGCGTAGCATTGGCTGAAAATTGTAAGTTTTGACTTAAATAGCTTTTATAAGTTGATGTAAGGTTACTTTTTCATATTAGTGTAATAATTTATCATTAAAAAATAAAATCAGTTTGAGTCAAGTTTCTTAACAATTAGGCCTAAGATTTACGTTAATGTTTTATTTATGTTTCCTGCACTTAAGTTGGACATTACAGAATTTATGTTAAAATGTGAACCGTTTATATCCTTTAACTTACTTTTTCTCTAATAAACTCTTGCAACATGCAGTGCAGTATATAAATATATATAAACTACCAGTACAGAGCCTTCTATTTTAACTCGACACATTACCGGCAACTGCTTCTATGATCCACCGGACCGCGATCGAGTTCATATTCTACATGACTTGAGGTAAACGGAAAGCTTACTATTCAACGAGAAGTAAAAAAAAAAAATACGAATTATAACATTGAGTTTTGGTATTGGGGGCAAAGAAATGAGCAGGTCGGATACTCGGGAGTGGACAGTATTTAAGAAATAAATTGACTTCTTGGCGCCACAAAAACTGTCTTAGATTCATAAACATTTGAATTTTATTTAAATGGGGCTAAAAAGCATTTTTTTTTCTTTACTTTCTCTATTACAAAGTATGCAAAGAAAGTATTGCCATCGTCAGAAAATCAAATGTGCCTTTGACCAAACTGAACGTTTAAGTCTTCTTTTGAGATGGAAAAATATGTTTTCGGGCTTATGTGTGTTTGTCTGTGAACACATAACTCAAAAACGCTTTGAGTTGTGCGAATGAAATTTGGTACGTAGTCTGTACACCAATTTTGTAGATCTCTGTAAATTTTCGAACGAAATCCATTCAGAGGAAGTCTGTATATCTGAATACAAATGAACGTGGTAATAACATAACGAAAAGATCTAGATATATAAAATTTGATACACGGGTTCAGCGAAAGCAATAACTGATTTAAAGAAATGAAAATAACAGATATTATCTATTATGAGATATTATCTTAATTCTATTAAAAAATTAAAAATAAGAATTATAATTCTGTGCCGAATTTCGATTTCATTCCGTTGGATAAAAACCACCCAAAATGCCCATTCTTGTTTCTTTACTATGCTACGAAGCATGAGCTTTCAGTTGTGGACTTTGTCCAACAAAGCTTGAAATTTTACGATGGGTAAGAGAAGATAACATTTCTATTAGAGAGTACGCGAGAATGTTAGGGGGGGGGGGGAAGAGACCACTTTGGCTGATTTATTCGATAGTTGCCCGAAAATGCAATCAGTAGAAGTACGCATATTTCTATTCGGATATAGTTATGTAATGATGAATCATATCCCAAATATGCTCTTTGAAATAAAGCTATTTTACAGCAAACGCAACAGAAATAATTTGGAATGGTGAATTTTTTCAAATGTAATTATTCCATCATATAAAGTCTGTTATGATTGGAATGCGCGGTAAACTGTGCGCAGGATTTACAATAGTGATCTCAGAATATGTTAAATGGTAGTTAGTTGTCGTACATTTCCATTAACTATATGCAATTAGATGTTACATTTATACATGTGGTTTCGGAAAAGAATATTATTTTCTGCACAATCAAAATCAATTTTGATACAGTAAAAATGCAGGATTAAGTGGTGTTGGATTGTATTTAATTTTTTGTATAACGTCCGCTTTCACAATGAAAACATTTTAAGTAGTACATTGACTAAAAGTTAGAGTTAGTGCTTAATTTAATCAAGAAAGACTCCTGTACTTGCTTGGAAGTACATCCATGCTTATATCCGAGGAAGGAGAGTGTCGACATTTTGGCTTATTAGTGCATCGAAGGTTCACTCGAAATGCTCAATGCATAGATAAGGTTTTTGGAGTACACAAAAGATCTGGAATATCGAATTTGATCACAGCACTGCAAAGGGATTTTTCGACGTTTACAATAATTTCTCGAAGTGATAAATTGGGCAGTGCGTCTTATGATGTTAAACTTTTTGATCAGTAACAACTGGTCGACTTAATTCAAAGTTTCGACAAATTTTTAAATGAATCAACAGGTTAATAATTTATTTAAGTTTAATTCTTTCTTGACATTGTTAAAACGAGGAACTTTTGGGTAGACCGCTTTGAAGTCTCTTAAATGTTGAAACTCTTAGTGTGTTTGAAATCTCTTAAATGTAGATTTCATCGTAAGAAATATATCAGTTACCAGAAGTAAGATACTGCGATTCGTCATTAACTTAGATTTGCAAATAAATACATATTTTTTTCTTTAAAAAAAACTTGATTAAGTGTACATGGATGTAATATTCGAACTCAAACGGATATGACTATTGCTTACCGTGCAAATTATTTTGCGAATCGAAAACCAATTCGAAATTCAAGAATTACGAAACAAAAATAAAGCACTGAGTACAAAGACAACATAGAAACATGAGAAGTAATTCTTTGGGGGAAAAAAGATTCCGCGATACATCAGATGTTTACAAAAATAATTGAGTATTGGTTCAATGTTTTGAATCGTATTCAGATAATAAAAATTTCTTGGGCATTAGGAATTTAGAATTTCGGAGGAAAAGATAACAAAAAAAAATTGAGATCATTTGACAATGGAATTTTTTAGAAATTTTGGATTTATTTTCAGAATATGGTGATTTAAAAGTAAAAACATAAAAAATCAGGTCAAATCTGTTATTTATTTAAAACAACATATGTAGAATTGAATGGTAAGTGGCAAATTAAACAATCAAGGAAGTAAAATATATTATTTCATAAATGTTGATTCTACCTCAGATATTACTCATTCAGATCAATTAATATTTATAATTCGATAGATTTATTTAAAGGCGATCTTGTAGCAAGATTTATTAAATTCGTGAAATTAAATAAATCGTATAGCAATTGAAATGAAGAATTTAGTTCTAGAGACATTATTTCTAATGAAGATCTGAGCAGCCAGCATTATTAAAATGCTAGTATAAAGTGTCTGATCAATAAAATGGGCTTCAGTCTTTGATTAGAAATAAGAATTCATTGGAAATGTCTTGCTCAGTTCATACGTAGAATTTGGTCAGTACACATGTCACCAGTTCTTATCAACAATTAAATAAAATATTTATGTTTTATTCCAGAACTGTATCTGTTCTGACACCATTAACTTTTAGATTGAAAATTATTTAAAAAAAATAGTCAAGAAAGTGAAATAAATTCCCTATAATCAGAATAATTGTAATAATTAGTTACTAGTTAATAAATAAATACTTTTATTTATATCTAAAAAATAATTATTTAAAATTTATATTTAATTTTCAAGTTTATAACTTTAGTCATTTTTCGTTGATAATTATATATTGAAATAGATAAAAAAAACACATAGTCTTTAAAAGTTGTTAAGATAAAAAAATAATTTAAAATTAATCACTAACTGTTGATGTAGTTTTTATATATCAATATTTATATTTTATATAAATATTTATATGTGAAACTAAATTTATCTATTTATAAAAAGGAGGGCCCACAATATGCACTGCTTAAGCTGCGAAATGCTTACATCCGTCACCGATCTTCCTTGAAGTACCCACTGAAATAGTATAAAATAACGATACTCAACGTTGATATTGATTACCAACGATATTGATTAGGGACAACATTACTGATCGAAGAGTGTGCTTTTTTCCTGTTGTTTAAAAATGTTTATGTTACAAGAAAGTATTATAAAATTCGACTAATAAGATTGCATAAACATTTATATCTCGAAATTTTTCAAAAGCGCATTAAATGACTAAAACAATTTAAAATGTAATTCTTCCTATCATTTAAAGCATTTTCTCAACTAATCTCTTTCTAACCATTTAGAAATTAGCTATTGAAGTGCAATTAGGATGAACTCACAGTATAATGCGAATAATAAAAATTTCAAAAACAATAATTATTAATTAATTTTTTAGGAAATTATCTAACTGAATCAAACGAATAGGTATCAAAGGGTTTAACGGGCGACGCTTTATATTTATTTGGTTCATCCCAGATGATACCACTTCTTACGTTCCACAAGTACATTCATGAAACGACCACCTGACAAAATATAACTTCCGACGTGCGCAGACTGTTGCGCAACCAACATCCACTCCTGCTTCTGTCTCGACATGCACTCAAATGGCGGAAAACACAAGCCTCTTATCTAACAAGCGGCAGAGTTGGCGTCTTTCGCCTCTCTGTGACGAATAAAGGGAAACTTTGTGCCCTGCGCCGTGTGCAGCAGTCCTTTTCTTAGAGCAGATTTCGTAAGTCTTAGAACACGTACGACGGCAGATGGAAAAAAAAGAGCTCCCTTCTCTGTAATATTTGTTTTTATTCTCTTCACTCACTTCCATCACAGTGAACGCGAATTCGCCTCCCAATTCACCTACATGACAGATTATATAGAACGCACAGCTGATTCAATCCAATTTTATTGCTACTATCCTGGATCGAATGCTGCAGGGAGGAATAATCGCGCTGACCGCATGATCCAACCGTTGTCACAATAATGATTCACTCAAGTCTCCTGAAAAGCCACGCCAGTCTCACTCCTTCTTTTGTTTTGTGACCTTCTACTTATTAATTTATCACCTTTGAATGTCATATTAATGGATTCTTCCCATTGAGGTTTCTAATTTCGTTTCAGTGATTTTTGCGTCTGGCGACCGAAACATAATGTTGCACGAAAGGACTAGACCGAAATGGCATCTCATGCACTTATAACACTTGTGTCCATTATATTGGCCGTCATCTTCTTTTCTGTGCCACTGGTGGTCAAATATCATGTATACAAGCCACAGAAGAAGATCGTAGTGGCCGGTGATGTCATCACAGTCGATGCAGGTCTGTCATCTGTTTGGTGCCAAGGCGTAGAATTTAGCGCCAATTCGAAATTTAGATCGTTTCTTTACGACACAGAGCCAGCAGTAGACAAGAGTGAGGTCGTGAGGACAGTGTCCACTCTCCACATAACTTTGCCAAACAAAGCTCAGGAGTATTGGGGCTTTCGTCTGCCGCGAGGTTCCTCTGTCAACATAACCTCATGCGCGAGACTCGAACGAGCCGACGTCACAGTGGTCAAGGGAATCGGAGGATTAAAGAAATGTCTTCGGGAACATAGGTAAATGGACATTAATTTTTTTAATTTTCTAGTCAAAATAGAATGACTTTAGACAATTTTATTTAGTCAAGGTATCATTCTGGTGTTTTATTATCGTTTCCTCCCTTTAGTTGAAATGCGTTTTGTAAAAATTCCAAATCCATTTGACAATTATTTCTGCGATAAATGATAGTAAAAAAATTATTTAAATATAGCTTTTATTTATTTCAAGACAGTAAGAAATGCATTGTCTTAAAAATATTTTTTGCCAATTTTCTTTCATTGTAAATTTTGCATTGATGGAAATTTTAAGAAGAACAGAAACTTGTCTTATATTAAACACGTTGCTAAATATTTTAAAATAATCCTTTATAGTCTTTACTTTTTTTTTGATTTTATATTTTAAAAGCTTGAAACAAACATGTACAAAAACATGAAAGAGTGGTTTATATAGCATTTTTTTACGAAATATATCGTCAAATTATTTAAATTACGAAATATATAAATAATTTTATATGAAATATAAATAACAAGAAATGTAATAATACACACATATATATTATTGATATGTCCAGATGTTTAAATATA
>JAPMOR010039505.1:32778-43325 GCA_026543865.1 Argiope aurantia | reverse complement strand
TAAAATCTATTGTGATTGTTGTTCATTCTATGTTCATAGAGAAATGCATAGCAAATGGGTTTTATTCCGATATACTGCAAATCCACATATTAGGAAAGTTTAATCTATAACAGTTAGAATTTATTATATAAGCGCATTTTATTTTAATCCTTATTTATTTATTTTTCATCCAACATGGAATTTTTCCCTGTTTCAATGTGTGTGAGAAATCCTAATCTTTAGATTTTAGATTTTTAGAATGACATTTTGAAAGAAAATCCCAACATGTCCTTTTAAAATGTCAACTCTTGCTAAAGAAAAAAAAGAAAGTGTTTTTCATCGATTTTACTTTCTAACATAGGAATAAGAAAAAGTGTGGTAATTGTGGAAATATTCTACTTAACGATTTTTATGAATTCCAATGTTCCAAACTGAGCTCAGAAAAATCGTTTTTGGAATTACTTCTGTCCACTATAAATGAGATAATTCGAAAACAGAAGGTGCCAGGTGAGAGATTTTTAATAAGTCTTAAAAGAACTAGGAAGCTTTTGACGGTTTTGTAGCAACAAAAAAATTGAGTTTTCAATTTTAATCTAATAAAATAGAGAGCATTTCACTGATTATGGAAATGTATAATTCGTATATGCTTGAAACGTCGAAAATTTATAAATTATCCTTTAACAATGAATCTAACAGAAATCCTGTAATAATAAAATCGAGTTTTTTGTGTTTCTCTCGGAGCTCTTTTTTTTTTTTTTTCAAATTTGTGTACGCACAGTATTTATTCTGCTCATTATAATTGTATGAAATTTTTTGAAACATTATTTACAAACAATATCCATCTGTTAAATGCATTTTTATTATTTCTGTACAATACTAGTAATCTGTAGAGACTGTTTAGCATAAAAAATACCATATATATATATATATATATATATATATATATATATATATATATATTAGATTTCCATATTACACGACATTCGTTAGTTTTTCAAATTTTTTTATTGTTAATAATAATGAAAATAAGTTCACAATAACTATGAAACCTATGCTCATATATTATGCTGATTTCGAAGTGATTTTATTTAGAATTTTTTTTTCTGAATGTGCCGAATTGTGGCTATGAACATAAAAACTTTTGCAGCTCAATCACGATACATATTCGATTTGCCATAAAAAATGCTTTAAGAAATAAAACTTGTCTAAAGTTTTACAATTAAAAATAAATCGTTCCTTATATGAAAATTGCTCAATGTGTTGAATGAGTAAATGGGGTTTTTTTTCCCAAAATTTGATGTGTTTTTCGAACTCAGGCTTGTCTAAAACGTGGAGATTCGACAAAATCTGAAGTTAATTCTTTAACAACGAATTAATACTTCGTATATGAGACTATAAAAAATGGCAGCCAAACTTTCACCATTACCAACGTCCACTGACAACTTGTTTATGTCATTAAGCAAGGGTATTTCACAAGCGTGTATTTTCATACTAAGAAAACAGTTTTATTATTACAGAGACATGTTTACTTTCGCATCGAGCAACGATTTTTAAAAAATTATCTCATATTAGTATGAATTTCAAATAAAACTAATTGCATTACTTTAGTTTCTTATTAATTTTTCTTTTTTATTAATGCAAAAAAAAATTATAATCTATTGTTTAAACTCATCTTTTAAAAAAATATATAAAAATAGTTGGAATATTCTTTTTGATCTTTCTAAATACTAATGTTAAAAACTATATTTCGCAGTTCCCAGCGTATTAAGAATTGTTTTTTTCCTCTCCGTGACAAGAGGCCTTTCCTTATCACATGAGAGTCAGTTCGAGAATTCTTGTTATCAGATTTGCCTATATTTACAAGCCTTCAGGTTCATATTTTTATGATTAGTTATCGTGGAACGGTGCCATCTATGTTCATTCAACTCTCTTTTACTGAATACTGTTACGTTATTTTGTAGACACTTATAAAAGTTGCTTGCATTTTTATCTAAAGATTTTTATCTGTTTGAGGTTCTTATTTTATCTGCTGTGAATTTCGCATTGTTCTGTTGCTGTTAAATCGTTACCTTATGATTAAGAAGTGTAAAACAACATGGATTATCATCTGTCGCAGTTTTACTTGAATTTCTTCATTCCGAATTTAATTGCACAAGAATCAACATTTGGGTGTAACTGACTGCGCAATGTAAAAATTTTAAATCTACAATTGCTTTCTTCCGATTCGAAAGCAATTTATGTACTTTTCGCGCTGTATCACACATTTGATGCTTTAAATGTATGAAAAAGTCCGAAACTTTAACTTTTAAAAATAATTCTTTTCTTTTCCTTCTCCTTTTCACAAATAGACTTAAATTTTCAATTATTTAATAATCATATCAAAATATAATTTATGAATAGTTTAAAATTATTTTCCGTTCTTCTAATGAAAATTAAAACACGATTTTAAATCAGTGAGAAAGATTTTCTCTCAATTTTTTTTTCATAAACGTATACGTTTTATGCTTCATAGTATAAAGTAGGAAACTGAGTATGCATTTTAGAGGGTTTTTTTTTTACACCGACTGGTCTAAAAAATTTAAGATGCAAATCTAAAATGTTACTGACAAGACCATGTGCAAAATTTCATTTGTCTAGATCGTTGCATTTTCGCCCGCTGTATGTTGACAACTATACAGACTGAGAGCAATCAGCTTTTTAAAATATAAAATTTGACGTGGATCTACAATTCTAAGGATAAATCCATATGAGTCATTTCGTTTGTTTGCCTATTTGGATTTCAGAGTTTATCGTGCTCACTTGGGCGGATAACAAACAGATTTTCCCTGAAGTGATTTCGTCCAAAATTTGATTAAAATTTGACAAACATTACGTCTTATATTTCACATATTTTCAGCCAATGACTCTTTGTGTTAAGTTATCTTTTTACAGACGGTCATAATTCTAAAAAATATATTTTTCAGACTTCCGGAGATCTCAAACGTAGATATTTACCAGAATGTTAAAATTTAAAAAATAAAAATTAATTGAGAATGACAACTGTTCGTCGTTTCTATGAAGTGACGTCACCTTCAGATGACGTTGCTGATTTATCGTTTTATTTCTTATTTAATTAATTAATCTCACACCACAATGAATTGCGAGAATATCGTTTGGTGTTTTCGAACTTTTTTATTGTTTAATTGAATCCACAATTAAATAATGAATTTTATTGTAATTCACAACTTACGTTTATCTTTAACGACCTTTCGTATAGTTTATAACCGCATTTTTACGATTTTAACTAAACTCTCACGAATTATAAATGTTTCTCAAAGAATCTGTAAGTCTGTTGTAAATATAATTTATCATATTTATATATGTAAATATAAAATTTTACTGAATTTTATTTTAATATTATGCAGAATATTATTTTAAAATCATGCTGCATTATTTTCATTGGATTTTACCACGCTTATAAAATAACATTCAGAATATTTCAGTACTAGTGAACTTGTGGTCGAATTACTTGTTATATGTTACTTCAACTGCCGCAACATAAACAATCGATAGTAACACTTGCTCTTTCTATACGAGAAAGCAAAATAGTGTTGGAAGTTATTTCTAAAGAGCAGAAAATCAGGAAATGAAAAAACTCATCATAAAACAAAGTGTATCATTTTAAACCAGATTTCATTCCATGTAGCTAATCTACTTTTCCAAATGGCTGAAAAGTAACATTTAGTATAGACATTCTATAAAAAAAAGTATAAACATGTAATTTATATTAGCCATCACTGTTTTTCGGATACAATCTTCAACTCTAAGTACAAAAAAAAAGTTAAGATTCGAAACATGGTGAATTATAATATTTTATGCCTGATTCGTATTTGTATTTTTTAAATATTTCCTTTTGACCATACCAAATATTTAATATTATCACAGCGCGAGTGTATTTAACTGCAGTAACTAAATAATTAGAAGTACTTTTATGGAATATACATTAAAAGTATTTTTTAATTGATTAAAATCAGAGAAACATTTAATGGAAATAAAATTAATATTATTAGAAAGCTAATTTTTTTTTTTTTTTTTTAGATTCCAAAGTGATGTAAAATGATTTTTGTACAATAATATAATACAAAAAAGAAATGTTAAAATTCCGATTCATTTTGATCAATTAAAAATATAATTGATTTCATAAAGCCATCTCTTTACAAGCACGTAATACCCAAAAAGTCACAAATTTCATATCACCTGGCCGAAAAATCAGCTCTGTACAACATTTTGAATAATTTTCTCAACATAATGTCGCACCAAGTAGGATGTAATTTACAGATAGTGAGTGCCTACAGTTTATAAACATTAACATTCTAAAATTGGCATTCTCTCTCTCTCTCTCTCTCTGTGTGTGTGTATGTGTGTGTGTGTGCGTGTGAGCTGCAAAATTTTATTAGAAATACTTTGGAAAGGGCTGGCATTCTATTAAATCAGAAGGGAAAAAATGTATAAGACAAAAGTAGACGTCAAACAGAAAGTTAAACAAGCGTTGAAATCACTTAACCATTGCCATATAAATAATCTCTACGACTGAACTGTTCCATATTTACCATTTAAAAGGTCAATCATCCTTGCGATTAACTGATCGCCAAAGGCGGCTTTTATCCAAAAATAATTGATTCAAATCTGTCACTCGACTCTAACAGTTTCATTTGACTAAGCGTAAAGCCAGAAACCACCCATAAGCCTCTTAAAGAATAATAAGAATCCATGCTTTTAAACTGTAAAGAAAAGTCCTCGTCGATATTATAAATTTATTTTGTTTCATAATATCGTGGAATAAGACATAAATTTACAATGTATTTAATAATACCATTTTTAATAACGTGGTAAATACATGCGTAAGATATTTTATCATCTTTCAAGTTTCTGTTAAATATGTTTTCCTGCCCCGAAAATGGCAACAAAACTGTAAGATTTTATCTCGTTTTCTAAATTTTGCACAACTGCTTATTACAAAATCGGATTAGATCTCATGAAATATTAAAGCCATTGTTTCCAAACAACATTATCCGCACCATCCCTTTATTTAACACAACAGTTATGGATGATTCCGATAAGGAAGGCAAAAGACCTCCTGGAAATCCTGATAAAGCAAGCATTTCTGTTCAAAAACCGCCCGCCCTTTCAAACCCTGCATCCAAGGAACCACAGGACCTCGAAACATTGTTCAAATTGTACGCCGACTTTGGGGATCGAGAGGGGGTGAATGGAATCACTCTCAGAAATGTAGACAAGTGGCTACGACAAGCAAATGTCATCGATCCAAAGGAGGGCATCACAACGGAAGATGTTGCCAATGCCTTTGCTGAAATCGCCAAGGACAAAAAACGGATCAATTTGGATGAATTCCAAGGATATATTCGGACTCTGGCCACCAATAAGAATAAAGATATAGAAGCCATCATGAACAAACTGCTGTCGGCGGGTCGGCCCAGAATATGCAATATGTCTGATTTGGTGACGAAAATTTGTAGAAAATGTTAATAGACTAATCATCGTTTTAGAAAACAGAAATTTAAGGAAACTAATGATTAAATTTTCCCTTTAGATGTGTCAATTTCTTTTACTTCTGATTTCTTTCTTTCTTTAAATAATATTTCAACATGAAAATTCAGCAGTATTTTCTAGTTAAAATCTCCTTTATACCACTAAATAATGGCTAATAAAATAGAAAAGGCACATTAATGAACGGTGAAAGATTGGCGATTTGTTGGCGATCATTTCGTTGGTGAAGGATGATCGAATGAAATTTTCCAAAAAAATACGATTTTCTTTCCGTAAACTTTGAATAAGCAGCTTAAAGAAATGCTTGTTCTCTTCTCGTAAGTTAGAAGTGTTCTCACGCCCGCTCATCAAATGTGCAACAACAATTGGGTTTAGGTGCTACATTTGGCGAGTTTTGGCTTTTTCAACATTCATTAATAAGTAAAGTAAAAAATATTGACGAAATATTCATAACGTAGGATTAAAAAATTCTTGTGTGCTTGTGTGTGTGTGCGTGCTTGTATGTGTGCGTGCTTAAAACAAGTGGATTCAACAAGGCGATGAATTTCGTTAGATTCTCCTATTTTTATAGTAATATTCTGAGTTAAAATCTACATTAATATGCTTCTTGAGTTTGTCGTCAATATGGTAATGCAAACAAACAAACACTATAATTTTTTTATCTTATTGAATTTCAAAAGTATCACTGACAACTTGACATTGTTGGTATCCTTAGTGATATAAAGGGTCGCATTAAAGTAGTTTCCGACCACATTCTGAAATAGATGAGATTATTTTGAAAGAAATTATAAAAACATACGAAATTTGTAAAGGCCTACTTTGGACTTGAAAAAAAAATTACTATCACTTTATTAATCGAAAGAAACTTAACTGAATAAATATTTAGTACTAAGGTATATAAATAAAATATTTGGTATATAAATAATAAATAAATAATATATATATTAACTGTACGCCAGTAATTAATTGCCAAAGATTGCACACTAATAAATTCTTTCGTAACTACAATTTGACTAGATTTGTTGCGCTAGTACTCTAACATATTGTTACTCAATTTCTACCGGGGTTCGTTTGGATAGTGGAAGTTATATGGTGTGGAGAACGCTCAATAATCAGACGGCAATGGAAAAAGAAATAACGACGTTTATTTACACGAAGACACACAGGACAGCACAAAGCGACAACTATATACAGCACAGAAGACGATTATCTTCACCCGAGACGTGTAGCATACAACAGCATACAACCAGAATCTACCGCAGACAGTAACGCACAGCTCAGTTCAGCACTAGCTTGCCTCAGTCGCTTCCGAGTCCTCCGTCTTCTACTTCTCCGACTCTGGCTCGGATTACTGACTTGACTTCGCTGCTCTCGAACTCGGACTACTGGCTTTTCCGCTCCATCTTCGGACTACTCTGTCGTCTCCCCGACTACTGGCTTCCTTTTATAGGTCTCAGGAGGCGGGACTAGAAGCCTCTCAACCAATCAGGAACGTTCGAGGCGTATCTCGGTTCCTACTGGACGGATCGGAAAAATTCTCGAAGTTTCGGGTATTATCTATTTTGGCGCCAAAGTCGCCAAATTTGTCGCCAAGTCGCCAAATGGTCGCCAAGTTTGTCGTCAAGCTCTGGGACCTCCGACGCGCTAGTCCCATTCAGATGGTAGAACGTTCTTTCTATTGATGAGATAAACTATGCTGGGAAGCCGAATTGCAGGTTTGTAACAATATGATATTCGTGTTTGATTGTTTTCACCAATGGAATGCGCATACATAACATTTTTAAGGTATGGGATAACTCAACACAACTAGGGAAGATAATGAAGAACTAGGGAAGTTGTTTTGATAAGACTTAAGATTAGTTTTAGGTTTCTCCCCAAGAACGATACGATTGAGCAAATTTTCTATAAATTCACCAAATGTCCTCTATCTTGGAAGGTTACAAGCAAATGGCTCTTAGGATTGCAATTAAATTGTCAAAATTACATTTGTCGAGAAATAGACCCCCAAAATTCATCGTTGGAGAATGGACAATCATTTTAAATTGCATCTTTGATTCTTTTTAAACAAATCTTCTGTTTGGCTCTCTTTAATTAAGTGGATTGTATTTCGAATAAAATTCAAGTAGTCGAATTCCAAGTTAATTTTTACAATTTATGTAATTTCCCAATGGAGACATCCAACTGTCACGGATGAGAGCTGCATCAAATCTGATAGTTTACTCATTACTATTAAAAAAAGAACGCCAAACTTCGTTGAAGGAGCATTTTGACAACGGGGCCAATGCAATATCCTCCACGTTACTTCCAATATTTATCCTCAACGCCAAGTGTTGCCACAGGCAGACATCCGAATTTCCGAAAGTCTTTAATTAAAAAAGGATTTGATCGAATAATTTTCGAAGTAAATAAAATAAAAGAACGTTATAGTGATTCATCTGTAATACATTTATAGGTCAATTCATAAGGGCAGCATTTAAATTTTTTTATTAAAGAAAATTTTAAAGTGGAGGCAAATTCTTTTAAATTGGACAAAATTTGACTTTCTCCAACCTAGCTTATGCAGCTTATGGATTTCAGATTAGAGTAATACAGAATAAGAAATTTTTTTGTTTCATTTCGTAATTTAAAATTTCACTGTTCTTTGAATTTAAATTTGGAATTTATCCATAATTATTTATTTCAGAAAAAAGAGTCTTGATGACGACTTCAGCGGAGAAGACAGCCAATCCCAATCGGAATCCGACGAAGATACTTCTTCCATCTCAAGTAGCCAAGGAGTTTTGACCAATGAGACGGACATCCTGTATGTCTGTTCCAACTCCCTTCTCCATAAGGAGCTCCCCAAATCCTACACGTGCACGCACCCCTTCACCAAAGTGGCTCGACAACAAACACTGTCTCAGTACGTGACAGAGAGCGATTATTACTACTACGTCTTCTCCTCGAACACTTATTTGGACATTCTGCCGAATGAATTTTCCATCGTGTTCACCATTGATAGAACTCAGTTTAATTATTCCACCAGCATCAGTAATTGTTCTAAAAGCAATTCTTGCCAGCTGTCCATTCCTATAGGATCACATCCAAAGATGGTTGTACAAATGGAAGGGGTCAATGGCACCCTAAGATTGGAAAAACTGCAAGTGACGTGCAAGCCACGAGAATGGATATTTTTGATTTTCTACGCTTTGTTCTTGATCGTTATTTTCTTATGTGCATTTCAATAATTTCTTATCTTCAGAGAGACAACACTATTCTGGAAAGAACGAAATAAGAACCCTTCACGAATCTGATATTCAATATTTATCCTACAGAATCGATGAAATCTTTTTTTATCGTTTCCAGCCTTGATCCAAAATTATAATGTCTGGTTATAAAATAGGCACTTGGTTGTGCCGCTCCCGGTACAAAACATTCTGTTTTGCATGCCAATATAACTCATTAGCAGGAAATAATGAAAAGAATTATTAATAAGTTATAGAAGATATGAAGCGTTGTTCAAAAACAAACTTTTAATCATATTGTTGAGACAGTAAACTTTGAAGAAGTGTATGCATTGAAGACTTTTATGATATTTGAAATAGTTTTTATAATTTAAGTACATATATTTCAGTTTCTCCTGCCGGAAGATGTAAAATCTAGATTTTCAAATTCATCTTTTCTAGTTCAAGTCTCAAAAATTAATTGAGTCTTTCATGCTTTTTTCCCCCAAGAAACGAAAGTCTAAATGTCCCCCATTTTCTAAAGTCTATCGAATTAGCAATGAACTTTTCACTGCATTATTTCGACACTACTTTTTTTTCTGACAACCAAACTGTTATATTTTTAATACAAAGAATCTAGAATGTACAAGTTCAGTGTCAAGAAATTTTTATGTCATTTGTGTTGATGGACTCATTTCTCTAAAAATATGTCAGAGAAGACAAAATAACATGCCCGATTTCATGAGATCCGCTAAATGAACCTTAACACACAGCTTATGCCGTATATCATTTGCATGGCAAGTATTAAGTGCCATACTTATCTAGAAAGGCACATACGTTAAAAATATCGATAAATAACCACAGACAATGCCAAAAGATGAATTAGGCAATTTCTCAAGTGTTGAGGGCAATTTGGTTGAATCTGTGATGTTCCATTTGATTGTGACCAGGCAATTCTGTTAGAAATTATTTTAATTTATTGTTTTCTAGTCCATTTATTTAGCAATAGCAGCGTCTATGGATACAGGAAACAAACCAAGAGAAACATATCAGTATTTATACCATGTAAGCAATTTAAAAGCTTGGCGAATAGTTGATGAAAGACAACTCTCATTCAGCCACATTACCTTTGAATGTAATCTTGCATTTCTTGTTTTTTTTACGACCCCCTATGTGCAGACATTGTTCTGTTTTTGTTCTTATAAATTAAATAGATTGTTGTAATTCCTAAATCAGTTAGTTGCATGCGTTGTGCAATTCTTTTTTTTATGCATGAATGTGTTCTGTGCAGTAGAAGATTTTAAAACAATCCAAGGATTCGAGCATATTTTTAAACATCAAGTTTTATTATCGGAGTAGCGGGTGTCTGTGATAATATCCGTTTTTGTAGGACTTATTGATATGTCTGAAAATGAACATAATTATTGTTAGAAAATTTATATTCAATGCATTGGTTAAATAAAATAAGAATAGCAAATAAACTTTAAAGCATTCATTGTCTTTAGAAATATTGTGATTTTTTTCGTGATTAATTTACCTTCCAAGTGTGCTTGAAAATTAGAGCACAGTCATGAAATATGGTTAACTGTCAAGGGTTGCTCCCAATGAAATTTATTCATCATCATCATCTTTTGACGTGATCATTAAAACATTTCACTGTAATGAAAATGGATTTATGAACAACATTTTCATTTGTTTTTCCATATTAACAGCCCTCCAAACAAATAAATAAAGAAAAGAAAAAGTTAAAATGAAATTTACGATCGCAAATTTCAAGTTATCATGTGAGAACATTATATATATATATATATATATATA
>JAPMOR010039505.1:14240-32378 GCA_026543865.1 Argiope aurantia | reverse complement strand
AACAAAGTTTTGGAGTTAGACCGATTTTGAGATGAAATAACAGCTATAATGTCATAGTTCTACGTCAGCCTTTTAAAAATGCATATAATAATAATGCAATACTGGTAAAAGCAGGTAAAAAAATATATGCGATTAAAAGCTTCAATATTCATTGCCTACACGAATTCGAGCTTCAATATTCATTGCCTACGTGATTTAGAGCTTTAAAACTCCCTAACGAAAACAATATCATGTTCTCACATGATAATAAACCACTAGAAAATCACTTGTTTTGTTTTCATTGTCAGTAGGTTGATTCCTTTGTTTCTGAAACCTAACGTGATTTGTTCATTAATTTACCATTGCTTAAGGTAAATGAATTGCGCTGTATATATTACGGTAAATGTAATAAAGTGGTGATTATACATAATTACCGGTGGTTATTTGTAATCTCTTTTATCGGAATATTTTAAAAAAGATTATGGATAATCACTAGTCTATTATACATAATTACCAAGTTAGGGATTGTAAAAGCTAACTGGTAAATGTCATGCACATTCGATAATTTACCGCATTTACCAAGTTGAATAGTGATTATGAATAATCACCAGTAATTATGCATAATCACCGGATTAATGGCATTTAAAGTAACACATTTACTTAATGCTGATTAAAACAGTCCTGAATATGATCCTAATGCGAGTGCATGTTAAAAATAATAGAACACTAAATTTAGCCTTAAATACTCGTGACCGATTTTCTAAATACGAAAATCGATTGTAGGTCATTGCAATCATTAAAATTAAAATAGCTCCTTATCGCGAGGCTCTTCCTTGAGTTCTGGAACGCGCCATTTCTGATCAGTGACCACTCGTAGCAGTCTGTTGATGACTCATTCCAGCTGCTTTGATTTTTACTTTCTCGATATTGCACTCGACAAAATGTTCGAACTCTGATTTTTAACGACCTCCCTGAGTTTGAAAAACATATCTTTAAAAATGTCTGTCTCTCTGTGAGAATGATCACTCAAAAACATTTTGATGGATGAAATTTGGTATACGGTCCTCAAACCAAACGCGTAGATTTCTTTTAAATTTTGGAAAAATCCATTGAGAGGAAGTTTGTTTGTCCGGCTGTTCGAAAATGATAAGTCAACCAACTGACTCTCCGATTCGCCACGAAGGCACACGGATTTAAACCATAAGGCTGAATGACCGGACCGCCACACCAGCAACACTGGTGGGAACTGTGGCTGAGTCCTAAAGGCCATCACCGGCCACGGTACAACCCTCCCTGAAGGAAGTACGTCCCGTCATCTATGGGAGGAGTCAGATTCCCCCCACCTATTTGTGTACCATCCCAGGGTGGCGAGATCCAACCACCATGTCGGAAGCATCTCATACTCATTTCGAGGTGCTCCCCGGGGTGAGAAAATGATGGTAATGGTATCATGGTAATTAAAAAAAGAAAAGAACCACATAAATAAAATTCGGTGTACAAATTTAAAATCTATATTGTAGATACTTATCAAATTTTAAGTCAAATCCAAAGAAGTGTTAATCATCTGTCGGTCTATACTTTCAGAAACATGTAAACACGATAACAGTAAAACATGACTTAAATATGCCAGATTTGGTATATGAGTTTGTGACAGCAATTATAGTTCTTTGTCAAATTTTTGTTTCAGTGAACTGGGCTTCAATCGATGCATCATCTACAACACGAATTCGAATTTTCGGATACTTTGAATATCATGTTAGGGACTAATAGTCAAAACCCTCGCCAAGGATCACACGAGAGACTCAATAAAAATGCTAAATTCACGCCATAGGTTAATATTTCGATCACTAAAAGTACTATTTAACACAAAATGTTTTTGGATAATTTTTCTTTGCAATTGGCGACCAATGCTTCCTATTATGACTCGATAAACATTATATTCCTGAACTTACAAATTTGGTGGCCTTTTTTTTTTTTTCACACACAAAGATCTGTTATTTATATTCGGTTTTTCTCGTTAAGATGCCTCTTTTTCATTCGTGATTTAAATTTTTAAATAACCTTTCGGGGTTAACAAAAGCAGATAACTGCACATGCGATTGGGAGAGAAAAAACAGTTCATCATTTCATTGATAGAGATTGAGTTGTCACGGATTTTGAAGCCAATGCTTTAGTTTGATATTATTCATTCCATAAGGATTGATTGTTTTTGAAACAGACGTACCAATAAGATTTTCTGTGATATTAATTACAAATTTCCTTTTTATGCGTGATTCATTTTAAAAATTTTAACAAAAATAAGTTTTTTTGACTAAAAAATTGCTTTAAGAAGCCATTTAAGCATTTTATATTTTTTCATTGATCAATCCATTGTATTTTAATCAACTATGTGTTAAATATGAAATCATTTTATGAAACAGATGTCAGATTTATGAAATTAAAATCAAAGAAGTATCTAGAACAATAAAAAAAATAATTCAGTTATATATTTATTTTTATAGAAAACAGATCATTGAAATAAGCCATCAAATACATTCAGACCTATATTATGCGACGTCTTAAATCCTGGATAAAATTAAATTTCTATCACCCTATTTCAGAAAACTGGGAAAAAATATTTCATTTTATATTTTACAAAAAGAAAATATTTGTATGGAAGATTCTATTAGAAATTTTAGTAATAAAAAATAAAATCTGTATTATTTTTTTGACTCGCGTTCTAGTTTGAGTATTTTAGGTTTAGAGACGAGGAACGATGTGAAGCAATTTTGAGTCTATTATTTTGACTGTTGTATCTAAATTTTCATTCATAAAGCGGAACTTGGTGACTTGAGGCTATGTTCGAATGAAAGTAATAAAACTTATTACAAGATTTTGATGAACTAGCAATGGATTTTGGCTGCTAACAGAATGAAATAAAATGTGAGATAAAAGTAATCAACAGCCGCATATATGAGATGCGAAATCAATTCCAAATGGCTCATAGGCAACCTTGGTGTAAGATGTTAGAGTCAGGACTGAAAGCTCCCATGTTCGAGACCCTCTTCCACCAAAGAACCATCGTGTAAAAGAGCATGGTGTATGTTAAATCCATCGGAGCCAAATAGCCACCTGCTGGTGCGGTGCTGTAACTAGAATTTGGTGTCATTTCGAGAAGATTTGCTTAAAGTGGTGGCCTGCTCCTCATTTGACAGATGATAGGCATAAAGGAAATGAGGAAGTAGTGATCGGCCACTTTGTGACTGAGGGCCAACTACCTCGAAGCAGATGTCAGTCTAGTAAATCTGCCAGTGTTATAGAAGGGTTATGCTAAAAAAAAGCAGTTAACCACAACAAATCCTGCCGATATTGCTTCGTTCAGCGGTAGTGGTAGTGGGGTGGTCAGCTGTATACAGTAAGAAGAATAAGCTGGTAGTAAGTCGGTTTGTTATTACTAATGTTTAAGACTCATGTCAGAGAATTTGTGCAGAAACAGGTTGTGGCTTACATCAATTTTTATTTCAAAAAACACATACAAATTTGTTTTCAAGAGAATTTTAACATTCCTATGTATAATGTACTAGTATTAATTCATAAATAAGAATCGCATTCCATATCACTGAAGAAAGCTAATCATCCAGTGTTGTGGCTTTGAATTCTTCCGACGATAAGTATAACTGGAGCAATGTTTAAGAGCAAATACTTGAATACAGGCCTGCAAACAACCGAACACTTTAATTTTTGTCAACAAACCATTCTTCAGACTCAGGAAATAATGATTGTCGACCTGTTACTCGATTCTTCTTCTTTGAATTTCCTTCGTACATCAGTTAACAAAGGATTTCGTACTCTGGTCCCCTTTTCCGGACAACTCGACATTCTTTTGGAAGAAAGGTGAAATATTCTTGTTCCTGAACTCCTTTCTTGTTATCGACTGAACAGTTCTTTCTTTCTTTATCCCTCTTATTTGAAGATCAAAATAATATTCCATTTATATTGCGTGTCCCAAAAATATCTGATGAATTTTGAAAACTAATCAATAATAATAAAAACAGAAAATGCGGCAGAAATATATCGTTCTGGAAAATCAAGGAATTTAATCCCGCTAAATTATAAAGTTTGTTAACATTGTCACAGATAGATTGTGTTGCAGGGATTTGCAACAGATATAGTTAAAACAAAATACTGAAGATCTCCATTCAGTACTTCATTTTTGCCTCGGACAGTGGCACGTTGTTGCTACAAATGCGACTACATTGAATATGTTGTTGTTTATTTTTTTGCAACAGTTCTTGGAACATTTTCATACCGTTTTTATTTTTCCTATTTTGCAGCGCCTTCTGGTGTTAGCATTGTTAAATAAATTTGCTATTTGGCAGGATAAAATTCTCTGATTTCCCAGGCGAAAGACAGCAAGTGATATATATCTATTGCATTCCGTTTTATTATTATTATTATTTAGCACCTGGTATCTCTCAAATAGTGGAGATTCTAGTTAGTCGTAGTCACAACAGTTCTTTATCAAATGAAATAGTAAATGCTGCAGTTGCTCTTTGAATGATCATTTGGCAATGATCATATTGTCCATCTAGATGATGATTTTAATTTACGCAGATTTGCTCAATAAGGAATAAATAACGGACATCCTGAAAATTCACTTTGGGTTTAATTTTTGGAGAAACACGGTATGTCTGGTTTAGAAAAGTATTGCGAAAAATATTCTCAGGTTACATTCTTCCCAAATATCAAATATGCAACAAGTGGGAGTCTGTTCAGTGTTGTATTGCAAACTACATGCATCCTGTTGTTTTATTGAAACCGGATGCTTGTTGCTAGGAATTTTTATGTTTTAAGAAAAGACCTGCGCGGTGCTATTATGGAGCTCGCAAGATGCGTTTAAATACACCCATAAAAATATAAAATAAGAAGAAAAATGCCACATAAACACGAATATACGCATCTTAGATAAGCAGAAATGAAAATTCATCAGATAATAAACAGGTGAAAATAAGAAAAAAATTTGAAGAACGTTAGGGAAGCATTTATTTTTCCCACTAAAAATGCCGATTGGGAATGAAAAAAATAATATTATTAGCGGAGTATAAGTAAATTTTCAATTAAAGAAGCACGACTATCGTAGCAAAATGACCGAAAAAAAAAAGAGGCATATCAATATTAAAATGCTCTCTTTTAAAGTGCTCTCTTTTTAGTTTTCAATACAAGGGTTGCATTAGAATCAAATCGTTATTCATCTAAGCATGTAATCAAGACTTAATAAATAGTATATTTTTGTACATATAAATTTATTGTCTTTTTTTAAGGAAAAATCGGCCTTTACGTCTTAAAGGATCCATTTTTAATTTGTGTCTGATGTTCAATTTGGAGATAATTGGAGATAAAGGATCATTGAAAATTTGCTGTTTAATAAAAATAATGTTTAAATATGATCTGACAATTATACGAAATGATTTATACTGCATGTTTATCTAAATCAGGGTTGAATTTAAAACTGCTTTATCACAATGCTCCTAAGTGATAATGTCATAAACCCATATTCCATAAAAATAAAGGTTAATTCAAAAATAAAACAATTAATAATCAGCAAATTATGGAATAACATACACTTAACATCACTGCAACTGTTATTTTATCTTTCGAATTTTGACCTCCGGCACTCTTTTATCTTTTAGGTACGAGATAAAAGAGTATGAACAGGATGCCGATGCAATGTGCAAAACAAACACAACCGACTTTTTTGTGGAATTGAAAAAAAAAACTTTAAAAAATATAACGCACTTTAAAAAGATTTTTGTATTAATTCTATTTAATGTAAAGTCATAAAGTGAGTCATACAATAATGCATAAATAAATAATAAAGAAATATATCATATAAATAAATACATTTTTTCCAAGAAATTGCTTATCACATAGTTAATGCCTTTAAAAAACAGGTACATACAAGAAACATTTCACTTAAAACATATATTTAGGAGAAAAATGTCTAATATATGGGCTCTCAGCCATTTTAACTTTTATACTATATAAATAAGAATAAAAAATATAAGTAAAATCAGAATTAATGCATCCTAAACGAAGTTTCTGAACAACAATTTAAACTGGTTGCTTTTGGCGAGCAAGTAATTAGCCGGAATTATTGCTTGCTAAAATCTCATTAAATTTTTCCAAGATATATAGTTTCAAAACTCGTATATTTACAGATATGTGACTTGTTCTGTATTAGAAGCTTTACACTTGTTCTATTCATTGCAGTATGCACATGTCCATTTTCTTTGTCACTTATCTGAAATCTCAGCTTGAATCTGAAATAAAGATCAATGATATTTCTGCCAAACCAATGAATGCAATGCTTGCTGAATCGAAACACGCTAATAAAATGTATAAGGATAATAAGAGAACATACACGGCATCGAAATTTGTGTGTGTGTGTATAAATGTATGTGTGTGTGTGATGTCAAAGATGTTTTACAATTTTATGCAAGATAATAGATAATTTTTTTTACTCATTTAAAAGTTTGTTTTGCACCTATAATAAAATAGTAAAATTTCAAGCTTAAAGTATGAATAGAATGTTTCTATTCTTCTATAATATAATACTAATAGTATACATTTGTCGCACAACTCTTTTTGATAAATGATAAGGGCTCATTTCTAAGTCAAAGGTGTAATTTCTAACTTACAAAACTAACTGTTGCTTAATGTATATAATTAAGTATCAAAAATGAAACCATATTTTGGAATTTTTACTCAGTTTTTCGCTCATAACTTCTGAAATAATCGTTGTACGGAAATGATTTTTATATCTTCATAAAGAGCAATAATTTAATCTTTTTAATAATTATTATGGTATTACAAAATTACAGTTATTACAATATTACAATAGTACAATATTAGTCCATAGTCTATATGTTTTTTTCAAAAAATTTTCTAACTCAAGTTGTACAAATGCTTTCTATTGATGCAATTAAATTCAAATCATTTTCATTATTTAATTAGTTCTTTACTCATCTGATGATCCTCCTTCATATTAAATTCATGGTAAAATATTTGGTTCTTTAAGAAGTCAACAAGAAGGCAGAATATTTACTTCCCCTATTACTATTAATCTACATCACATACGGTGTAAGTAGCAGTGCAGTTAGGCATATATGAAAGCAACTTTGCTTATAGCAAATAATAAATAAATGAAGGGATTAAAATAAAATCTAATATTTTAGCATTTGGTTTTCCCAAACTTCTATGAAGTGGAATCTGAGCAAGTTTGAAAGGCTATTCGCAAGATCAGAAAAAAGAGTTAATAACTGAGAATTATTAATAAATAAATAATTGCCACTATATCCCTCCCTTATTAACTATATTATACTACTAGCCACCTTTGCCGACCAGCTGATTCGTTAAGAATAATGCTCTTTAAAATTTTCAATTAAATTTTTCTGTACCTTGGTCTTTTAAAACCGTCTCCAGCAAAATATTTTTAAGCTTCAAATTTCGATGGTCATTATAAAAGCCTTACGTTATCTTGTTCACATTTCTCTCTAATTTACTGTCAGTTGCCTCAAAATTTAAATTTCAATCCGAAATGGAAGAGATAAAACTACAGTAAATACGAAAACTTTTTTTAAAAAAAATGTATGCCTACAGAAAATCGAACCCTCCGGCATTGTAATCTTATGTGTATCACAGAATATTTTTTTTTTATAATTTATGCAATATTTCCAAGAATTATTCAATAAAAAATTTCTGATTCGTCATAAAATTCTGTTTTATTTTCAAAAAGATTTAAATACGCTAAATAACAGTTAATTTATTTCAATCAATAAATGAACTTCTAAAACAATTATGACATCTAAATTTTATACAGTCTTGTGAATCGATCAATCATATTCAGTAAAACGATATTGACAATCTAACATTTCAATCTTATGCGATCCAATCGGACCGAGTTATAAAACTTTGAGTATCGTTATTTTAGGGCAATTAATAATTTCAGTATTTTAGGCAATCAGTCTCAACTTCATAACTCAATCAAAATAACAATAATTGATTGTCATAATTGCTTTTAGTTGCTAAATAATAAATCTTTTTTTTTTATTTAAAATATTTCTTAAGGATATTTTATTAATTATGACTCATTGAACAGAGGATATATTAAAAAATTAAAATTCTTTCATTCGTCAGAGGATTTATTAACGCAAATTAGATAAAAACATGGCTATTTTCTTAATTCATACCATTTTGCTAGAAGATATATGTCTATTACTAAAGGCTTACAAATTAGCTATTAGCGTCTGACCACAGAGGATGTCCTGAATATATTCAATCATGTTTGCCTTAAATAAAATTGAGTTATTGAATATATATATATTGTAAAAGATCATAAAAAACTTTTTCGTGCGTTTATTTTTTTAGAAAATATCAGATTTTATATTTATTTCCTCTCATACAGATACGTACTGAAAATTATACTTCTCTAGGTTTAATAGTAGTTAACTTACATCAATAGTTAACTTATTTTTTAATTTGAGCTTTTGTCAACATGATGGCAACATGTTGATAAAAGCTCATTTTCCCCCATTCACGCGTAACATATTCGTGCAGGCTAAATTTTTATTATTATTTTATGCAAATAAATTATTGGAAAATATGGTTAAAATATTTTTTAAAATTATAAATTTAATTTATGCATTAAAACATTTGTATCATTAAAAAGATAACTTTTTAAACTTTCATAATTTTATAAAAACCATTTTTTGAAATATTATTTTCGGAAGTTATCATGGAAAGTTGCCAGAATTGCGCTTAATTTTTGATTAATGAAAATTAAACTTAAAACTTTTTTAAAAAAAATCGATCTGTGCCACCCATTTCTGTCCTCCAAAGTCTGTATGTCCCAAGTTTGGTAGCTGTAAATCAAACGGCGTGACCTGCAGAACGCCAACACACACGCGCGCGCACATTCGTCTTTAATATAAGAAAAAAATAGCAAAAGTTAAACTTTACTCTACTTCACTGTTCCTTCCAGTCATTACTTTTCTTCTTTTCTTACAAGGTTATTCAGCAAAAAAGGAGAAAAAAAAAAACATCCATCCAAAGCTCCTATTTTTGGTGTTTTTATTTAAAATGCAATTAAACAGGGTCTACGGATTACCTATATGAAATCAGAATGAAATTGCCTTCTAATTAAATAACTGAATTATCATCACAGGTATAACGGGTATATAAATAATAAACATATCTTTATAAAGTAAGAACAATTTTTTTGAAGTTTTTTTTAACGAATTATTTAAAAATATTTTTGCAAAATTTTCCCTCTGCTATTTTCTATAGTTTATGCTTACAGAAGAAATGCCTCGACCAAATTATACTTTTCCTAGATAATTTTTAGCAAGGTTTGCAGTTTATTTTAAAACATGTGCTTTTCGCTGCATTACAGTGAAAATGATTGTAGTTCAAGATCTCATCAAATTTCTGCCAAAATGCCAAATAATAGGCGCCATCTAGTAACAGAAATCAAAAAGATTATTAAAAATCAGAAATTACTGAAAGAAATAACAATTTGGTTACAAGAAAATAAATAAATAAAAGCAGGCGGAATAGCATTTAGAAGAATAAAGAAACAAATTAAAGATTAATTTTTTAAATTTTTATTTCTTATATTTATTAAAATATGATTCATTTTTGCATGAAATCAAAGTAATTAAACTTGTTTATTTACTTTGTTGTTTGATAAAACATATTAAAACATTTGTTTTAATCAAACATATTTTAAAAGAAAATTAATTTTTTTGTATTTTAAACAAGATATTATATTACAAAACGTGGTAGGTTATTGGAAACAAACAAAAAAGTGAAAATGAAACTTTCCTCAAAAGAGTATTTACAACAAACAGTCACTCAAATAAAAAATGCTACAATTTAGGGAATGATATATTATGTATATATAAACAAATAGTACTAAGTTTTATTGAAATTAACGTCGAAGAAGTTATTAATAATTTATAAACTGTTCAGTATGCAAATACAGGCTGGAAGACTTTGTATATAATGCATTACCTTTGTTAATACTCATGGAATGCACGCTGACAAATGTGAAAAAGAAAAAAATTGGAAGGTAAAAAACAACATTCAACTTTTTTTATTTTTTCCATACAAATATGCAAGAGATACATTTCAAAACGTTAAGATTTAGAAAATGATGTGCACTCTCTCCAAATTTCCTGTTGAAAAATGAACTGTAGAATCGTTGATGAACCATATTAGGTTGGAAAATGGCCCTGAATGAATGATTTTCACACAAAGTATCGATTCAAGCGCAACATTTTGCCGAATTCCCACGTTTTAAATATGCATTTTTGGAAAATGTCTCTCTGTTTGCTTGCCTGTCCATGATAAAACACGGCGGATCAAATTTAGTCTGCGATCTTTACACCACATTTCTAGATTTCTGTCAAATTTTGAACAAAATCCGTTCCGTGCGGTTATTTGAATACAACGACAAAAACTAGGAGAGCTTGATAGATAAAATGCGGCACATAAATTTGATATCTATAGAGTAGATACCTAACAAATTTTGAGCCCCAATCTAATAAGAGGTCGACCGTCTGTCTGTCTTTACTTTCAAAACCGTGTAAACGCAATAACTGTAATGATTTCAAATATCGAATTTGGTATGGGATTTTGTTACAAAATCCTTTAGACTTTAGTTCTGAACAGCTGGGAAGTTTGTTCACTAGACATGGACTATCTCAATTCCGAGCTTCCGGGAAGTTTGCTTCAACTTGAGAATGGAATCTCAGTAGTCGAAGAGCATTGCATGCGCTCATTCATATTTCATAGCGCATATAACCTCTTTGGCGAAGAAGCAATACAACAAGGATCATTGGAGCCTGGAACTATCATTTTTTCGCACCTAGGCATTATGAATATTTTGGTGGGTGTAAATGGAGAGCCTCATGTATATTTACGTAACTTCATTCAATTTAACTCTATAAAGTGGCATAAATACACTAATATGCTTTCATCATGACATCATTTTAGACAGGTGTCCAAAACAACGATATTTTTCAACTAGTCTTGCTTCACCACCGACTGATGCCGAGTCTTGCAACATATGAAAATCATTCAACATGGCTGGTTCTCGCTCAACCTGTGCAGTTTTTAAGTTGTATGTTAATCTGACACATCATTCAATCTATCGAAAGTCTAAAATATATCTATCTCAAAAATTTTGTCTTTACTGTACTCTGTTATCTTAGCAAAAGTGTAAGCTAACAAGTCCCGACTTTTTTTTTCCCTTGCATGTATATAAATCTAGTGCATGCGGCAACAAACGTGAAATAAACTTCTAGAAATTTCCATCACGCGCCCCGTCATTTGCTTTAGGAAAGAGTTTAACCAAAATAAGAATAGTGCATTCTAAAATGATGTTTAATCCCTGCAGAAAATGTCTAAATGTTCCGCAACGATTCCAGTTCCGGTGAATTATTTTATTATGTTAAAGATAACAAGGCTTGCTTAGGGATATTTAGGTTTTTTATTTTCATAATACTTGAAACATCTTAAAGAACTTGTCCTCCGACTTCCGCGCAACATTACTAGCACTTTTTAATTTAAAAAATAATCTTCCATGTCCATTACTACAAATATATAAAAAATGTTTTTTTAATCAATTGAAACGCCGAGTGCTGCGGTGGCCTGGTGGTAAGGTCTCGGCCTCGGAACCGAAGGCTTTCAGGTTCGTGACCCGATTCCACTGAAGAACCGTCGTGTAAGTGGGTCTGGGACAAGTTAAATCCGTCCTCGTCAAACGTCCTTCCGTTGGTGTGGCGTGGTGTGGAGAGGGGGATGGTGCCAGCTTAGGTGTCGTCCACGTCATTTGACCGCTGTTCAAAATGACGAGGTCCGTCTCAAAATAGCCCTAGAGTTACTTTAAAAAGGCGCGTTAATATAACTAAACTCGTTTGAGACACAACAAAAGTCCACCGAATGATTTCTTAATTTAGAGAGTCTATTTATCTATATCGATGTGTTTTCTTGGAAGGAAGAGAGGGGATCGTTAAGACAAAATAAGAACAAAACATTCGAATAATCTATATACAAAAGCCAAAAGACGGGAAATGAATTATGACCTCATAAATATAAAATATTGCCCTCTAAATTGCTTAAAATAAATAAAAATGAATCAAAAGAATGATCTGATCCTGACTGCCCGAGATTCTTTCAGAGTAGTTGCGATTTAAACTGCGACGGAATGCAGATTAGGAATCTCTCCAATCTTACTTGAGATTCCAGTTTTAATGATGGGCCGTTAACCTGTGCTTTTTTTTTTTTTTTTTGAAAGAGAAAAAGGAAGAGATACTTTTCAATTTTCTGCACTATATTCTGAAGCTAAGTAAGAAAGCACCAAAATTTCAACTTTTTCTTAATTGCACAAGCTGCCATTGTTTTACACTCAAATCCGAAGATTCGAGTGGCTGCATTTTTAAATCATTTTTCTATTTAGTTGCGCATTGTTTCTCGAAATGGAAAAAGAAATTTACTTAATTCATTTCTATTAACTGTATCTGTAAACTTTGACACTTCTATGATTGGTGCGTAAATTATCGTGATTAAAATAAAAAATAATTTGGAAAAATTGTGAATCTTGAATATAAAGGTACACAACATGTACATTAATACGTATATATTTTTAAGTTTAAGCTGGCATTACATGATTTTTTTCGATGATAGTTTCTGAAGCTATGATTACAAATCCTGAAATAGCAGAATTAAAAAAAAACCGGCAGTGGTTAATCGAAAAAAGTATTTTTAGATTCTTTTAAAGCATTCTGTTGGATGCCGAATTCACTTTATAGTACATTATTGACACAAGCACTTTTAAAGACAGATTGCAGCTGATCTTTTCGAATGAAATCGTTCGAGGAAGTGAATTTGAAAACATCCCTGATTCTATAAAGATAGAAAATATAACCATTTGTTTATTAAATTATAAAAAAAAACTTATTTCATATTTTATTATTAAAATGGATAATTTTTTTATATTCTCTAAGATCTTATTTGCATGCTATGTGTAATTTCGAGATAACAAAAAAATTATTCTACCTTTTACTTCTTTTCAATTTTTATCAAACTTCTTCAAAAAATAAATAAAGTAGCTATTTTCAAGTTGTAATTTATATCACGTCACAATGAATGCTAATTTATACAACAAATATTTTAGAATAAAATTTTTCTTTGTTCGATAATCTTTTTTTTTTTTGTTATGAACATAGAACATATCCTCAGCCAATTTCTATAATGAGAATTGGTTTTATCGTTAGTAGTAATAAAGATGAAAGTGTGTGTGTGTGTATATATATGTGTGAGTGTGTATGTGTGTGTGTGAGAGAGAGAGAGTGTGTGTGTGTGTGTGTAAATGTATGTGTGTGTGCGCGCGCACGCGTGTGTGTGTGAGTATTTGCCACTTTACAAGAGGGACCGTTTGACTTCGAGCCATCACACTTCGTAAATATATACTCCGGAAAGCGGGAATGTGCTCATCGAAAAGATTTTGTAAAAATGTTTTTTAAAAAGTAAGCGAATTTTTGACGCTTTCCTGCCATAACTTCCGCAAATTTTTATTGCATAAAAATAAATTTTACATCATCTCAATATTTTAAAAATTATTTTTTAATTATATTACCTTAATAGTCGTGCGAATCTCTCCAGAATTTTGGCATTTTTCTATAAATATTTTGTTTCTTGAACTCCAACAATGGAATTGTAGTTGCCTTGGAATTCAAACAGTTTTCATTGTTTCGTTAACTATCTGAGCGTGTGATTTTCTTCCATTATGGAAGAAGGAGTCTATTTAATATCTGTGCACTTTACAAGACAAATAAACACAAGTAATTTAAAGAAAAAAAAATTTTAAGTCAATTTTTACTTATTCTTCACCTTCAAATCCTTGCATTCTACCGATTGAGCTACTGCCTGCTGATTTCAAGTTTCATTACAAGCTGCTAAAACTCTATTTAAAGCGTTAAAAATTAATTAGATTTAATAATTAATGAATTAATATTTGAAAAACTGTATTAACATCAAGTGTACCATTACAAGTTTAAAAAATTGAATTTGAACTTGAGTGGATGAGTAAAAAGAATTTTATTAAAGATTGAAAATTTGAACGAGATACATAAATATATAAAGGGAGAGTATGAAGTAATAGTAGGAATTGAAATAGAAAATTATAATATTCGGAAATTTAGAAGATAGATGAGCCGGATATTTAAGTTTTTAGTAGTGCTATGATATAATGGGATTGATTTCATTAAAAATATAGTCATATACACAATAAATAAAACCATTAAAATAACACTTCGTTAATATCAAATAATATTCAGGGCATGAAATAATATCAAAATGTTTTTTTAAATCAAATATAAATAATGTTCTCGGGTAACCGCTGGTAGCCTGAGGCTATTAGTTTTCTTTATAAATAAAGTGAAACTTCTAAATGGTGTATTCAATATAGAAATCCAAAATATTGAACAGATTTTTTTAAATATTGATTCGATTTTACCTCGTAAATGCTATAAAGAATAAATAAAATTTTAGTGAAAGCTTAATGATATAAAAATGTTAAATTTTATTGACAGAAACCTATGACTCTGCATCGAAAATATTGTTTCAATACGGTTGAAAATATTGTTTGGAGTGTTGCCACTCGTATTGAATGAAAACATAATAATTCAATCATTTTATTCATTTGTCGCTTAGCTATCTTGTTATGTTCCATTAAATTTACTATCATTTTTTAAAAGTGATGGATTGGTTATGAAAGAAATGAATTTCCGAAGGTTTTTAAAATTCTTTTGGTATAGACTGTAAGTCTTCAAAAAGCTACCATTTAAAAAAAATTTCTTAACAATAAATATTCTGATTTAACTTAAAGATAAAGTTGCAAGCAATAAGATATATATATATATATATATAACGCTAACGTACGTCGCACAAAAATTTTTCTAAATTTATTGTTGAATAGCAATAGTCAAATGCAAGCAAAACTTCGTACAAATTTCAGACTGCTTAGTTGATTTTTTTTTTACCATTGTATTGAATTTAAGGCTCCGCTTAGGTAATTAATGGTAATAATCTTCAAAAAGTCCATTCAATCCGAGGTAAGAAGATATAAAAGAAATCAAGAAATAAGCTTCATCGAGCACAAAAATAATCGCCAGATGGGTAATCGATCTGACTTACTTATGGAAATAGATGTTCAGTCTTTGAAGACAATTATTTTACAAAAATAATACTTGCATCATCTTAAGATTCAAAATTGTATCTTTTTAATCATATTATTTTCATTTCCGGAGAATCTATCCCTTTATTTCAATAATATTTTCAATTAGGTTTGATACAAAATCTTTGTGTCAAAATGTTTTTAATAAATATTTTTAAACATTATGATGGAATTTAAACTCATCTATCAATTGCATGCCTTTTTCAATTATTAACTTCGCAATAAGATTTTCATTTCCGCTTTTATTTCGTAATACATACATTTGTTTTTTAATTTCCAATAATCTGAATTCATATTTTTCAGTAGTATCAAATGCCAACGTAAACTTTTTTTAAATTCATTCATTTTAAAATTCATGAAAATTTTTTAAGTATGTATGCATTCTATGTGATTATTTTACAGCCTAAAGCATCAGCAATTTAGGCGAACAAGCTGGTCGTCAAAGGCGGCTAGTTATATAAAAATACTTTAATATTACAAAATGATTTACATTTTCAAAAAATACCATTATTTACATGAGTTTCTTTAAATGTTATTTTTAAATACATGTTAAATATTCCACTTATGACATTTGCACCACTAAGCCGTTATTAGCAAATTTGTTATATGGCTACATTTATCTTAGTTGTACTGTAAATATTTATTTTATTCTTCAAATTACCAAACATCTACTTACCCTCGCAGATCACGACCTTTTCTCTTTCTTTTCCCTTCAAATTATTAACAGTTTAGAATCTCAAGTGAAAATATCTAGGTCAAATGTCAGATGGGATTCCATGTTGAATATGAATTAAAGTATTATTTTATTTCATATTAATAATTTAGAATTTTTCAATGAATGAATTAAACTTTTTTCAGTCCTTTAAATTTCAAATCATTCATTTTTTGCTATCCGTAAACAGAGGTTGCAATAATTTAATCTCATCTTCACAGAGCCAGGTATGACTCTCTTGAGAAAACAATTTATTTAGTTTCGACATCATTTGAGAATAAAAATCTTTTACGGTACCTAAATAACTTATTTTCTTTCGTCGTTTCAAAATAATTTTTAATTTTTCCAAAATAAATTTCGACCGCATTCAAATATTGATAACATTTTAAATAAACTCTACAGAATGATTTCAAGCTTTTGTTATTCTAACTGATGCACTCAAAACATTAAATCGTCATTATTTCAATTCGATTGTTTCGATCCAATCAAGCCACTGCGGAGGCTCCGGTCATTCGCCAAATCCTGAAATACCTTTTCTGTCCCCATATGGAACATTATTTAATTCTCACTAACAATTCGCCAATTCTGTTAGCAGCTCATATTTATTCCTCTAAATCTCCATCAGTGATCCCCATATATTTTCACAAAACTGCAAAGAAGTATCAAACGCATAAATATATGATTTTATTTTCTATCTTGGTACACTCTACTATTAAACGGAATGGAAAAAAAAAAAAATCATATATTGGGATTTCTGCTAAAAATCATAGAAAATAATATATATATAAAAAAACAGGGTGGGGTGGGGAGGTCGCTGAGCTCAGTACCCACCAAGAATGACGCCGCGATTCATTTGGGATGATTCGCTCATTCGCCATATAGTTATGCCTTTTTCCTAACTAGAAATTATAAATACAATCATTTCTAAAAGTAAATCTAAATTATTTCAAATTGCATGAACCTTAATTTTACATCATATCTAATCATTCATTAAAAACTAAATCATCAATTTAAAAAATGTATAAATTTTTTAGTAACAGAGAGGGTAAGACTTCACATTAATATACCGGTTTTCTCCGAGCATGTCAAAATTGTGTCCATTGTCCATAACTCCTCCATCTTGTATGGATGCCAGAAATGATACAAACAGCTTTTATTGTTATAAGTTTAAAAAGTCACAATGTCATTAGTTAAGAAATTGCCTAAAAATAATTCAATTTTCTTAAATAACTTTGGATCTACATTAATTTTTAATCTAGCCTTTACATTTTTTACCATATTTTTATAAGATGTGTTTCATCAAAATTTGTTAAAATAATGTTAATGACATTGAAATAATCGCGGAAGACGGTGAATATTAATAATGGCAATCAATTTTGATGATCTATCTCATCACAAAAAAGATGACATGCTATTTTTATTATATTATTTTAAATACTCCGAAGTAGCTATACTCCAGCCATTAAAATTCTTTTCACCCGTTGATATGTTAGTTATATTTCTTATATTATCATCAGAATCTTCGTAAGATAAATGTCTAACACGTTTTTAACGTCTTTGCAAAAAAAACCAAAATCATCACGGCCACTATCACAGTAAAGTTTGAAATTACTGTTAGGCTTGTTTATACTTGTCACAAGAATCCCCCTGGAAGGCACCTCGTAATTGAGAATGAGAAGCTTCCGGCATGGTGGTTAGTTCTCGGCACCCTGGTGGGTTCACGAAGAAGTGGGGATCTGGCTGCTCCTATCGATGACGGGACGTACTTCCTTAGGGAAGAGTTGTACCTTTGCCGGTGATGGTCCTTAGGACTCAACCACAGTTCCCGCCAGTGTTGCTGTAGTGGCGGTCCAGTCATTCAATTTTTAACCGTCTGCTTTCAAGTAAATCGGAGAGTCAGTTATATGACTTACGCTTGTCACAAGATAAATTATTTTGTAACTATGCAGAAAACTATAATGTATAAAATCAATCGCTGCACACGCAGTGCGAATGACACGTACTAACTGACACGAAAAGCATCATGATATATGCACGAGTGTGGCTCGTTACTACGCATTTAGATTTCAATAATGCATCACATGGGCTTTCATCTGCGCGAATAGGTTAAAAAAAAAGATAAGAATATTTTTAGTCCAAGTAATCTAGATATATCAGCTAACTCAAAATC
>JAPMOR010039504.1:0-14778 GCA_026543865.1 Argiope aurantia | reverse complement strand
CTATTGTATTTTCTTCTGCTTTGTTCTCATGGTAAGCAGAAGTTTTGTTCAATTATTTTGAATACATTTCCATTCAATCCGAAATAAAATGAAGAACTTTTCTAAGGAAAGTCTGAAAATTAAAAATTCGGTTTATTCATAAATATACAATATGATGAAAGAAAGTATTGTCAATGCATAATTCAAATATCTCAAAAACCATCTAAATAGACAAAAAAAAATTGAATTAAAAATAAAAATGGCTAAATAAAATTTGGCTAAAAATAAAAAATTTTAAGCCACATCTTTACTTATTAGTTTAAACTCTATAATTGTACAAATTCCTGGTTGAAAGCCATGTGTATACGAGAAGGAATATGTCTGCGCATTCCCAGAATCTCGGACAGAATTCAGACTTTTATTTCTAAAATTTCTTTATTTCGGAATTTTTTTAAATAAAATATTGAAATCTTTGTAAATTCTGGTCAAGATATTAGTAATTGAAAAGAAAAATTATGATTTTTACTAAACATTTAAATTTAAATAATAATAAAATAGAATTAAAAAATGTGAAAATAAAACGAATGCCAACAGCGCGGATGGAACCTGCTGCCACTGGTTTTCAGGCCGATACTCGATCCACAAGGCAACATACAATCCGACGGAAGAGAGAATTTAACACATCGAGCGCCGGCTGTCTAGCTTAAGAATGTTCTTAAAACGGCCGCAGTCAAAATAAAGGCTGAACACAATTTACTAGATCAGAAATTGGCAGAACGTTTGTAAACCGGCCTGGTATGTTTTTGCTTTCCCCTTACCATTAACAACAGGGGGCAAACCTCCCCGCGTCTCGACCATCATCCCCCATAAACACCGGGGATTTTGAATAGTAATTACTGATCAATCAAGTAATAAGTCTGTCGACGCAGGGCAATTGCCATGCGGTTTTTCAACTAAGAAGTTGGTTTTAGCTCTCAGAACTGTCTTTTAATCTGCAATGTTTACAGAAAATTGAATTTGTTCAAAAATAAATTCAAAAAAAATTCCTAAATATGATTTTATAAATTTTTATTAGTAATAGAAAAATTTGTTTAATAAATTATTTAAAAGGAATTATCATTCATCAAATTTCATTACGAATATAATACATTCCTTCTACTGACATTCAGTGAATTTAATTCCAATTTTTTTCTAATTTTTAGGTGTAAGCATTTTACTCGCATATTATATATATAATGAATGAATATATAGTTCTCTGATTAAAATAAATTATAAATATTTTTTATTAATAATTTAAAACTACTAAATTCATTTCGAATATAAATCTGTTATTGGAAATTATAAATAAAAATTTGTATTTTTTTTTTGTTTGGTTTTTAGATTTTGGATTTTCATTTCATTTCTTTGAAGTTCTGAAAATAATAAAACAATCTTTTGTCAATATATAGTAGGGGAATATTTTATTGATAATATTTTGATGAAAATATTATTCAATATTTTTGACTTATTATCTTATTTTGAAATAATTAAAAAAATTAGTTGAAATAATAAATTTTCAAAGTTAATTTTAATACTTAATTAAGAAAATATATTAATGTATCCATTTACTCACGAGGCTTATATCTGATAAAAATCATCATTTCATTCATATTTTTAATAAGTGAATATTTTGAACGTCAAGTTCTTATATCATTCCTAATCTTGTCACAAGTCTTTGTAAAATTGACTCATAGTCAGTGCAGAAATATTTTCATAAATCCAAGCATTTCTCTGCTGATAAATATTGCGAAGAATCTTTCCTTCATCTTACACCATCAATGAAATCAAAATTTCAGTTGTACCCATTTTATAAAATTATAACATTATGATTTTTTTATGAAAATTCGTAAATTATTTCGTAGATAAAAATGAGACTTAGTCCAACAATTAAGAATTACTCTTTCAGACCCTTGCTTCCATGCTCTACATTTCTCAACAATTCAAACGAATTTCATTGGAAATATTTATAAGGTATTTCACTGCATGTGAATTTCAAAAGATGGGTGCACAATAAAATAAAAGAAAAACAATCTAGAGTAAGTAATCATAACTTCAGCAACGTTTAAAACCCGTAAGTGAAAAATAAGGTTTTTATTTCATTGCAACAATAAAAATACTTACTACAAATTTATGCACATTAATTAAAATGAAACAAATTATAGATATTAAGCAATTTGTAATAGTTTTACCAATTTGTGGAGGAAGGGCAGAGTTCTTCATTTAAAGGATCTCCGGTCACAAAAACAATGGCATTACATATTAAGAAGGTTGTGCTAAATAAGAAATAATATATATATATATATAAGTTATTTTATATATAAATATAAGGAAAATAGAGAGAAGCGTGAATTTTTACGTCATAGAATTAATTAGCAAAGACTGGGTCGGAGAATCATGTTGGTGTGGTAAAGCAGCGAATTATTGGTGGTCTAGTCACAGATGACTCATCGGGGTCTTATAATGTTAAAATATTCTTAGCATCTGTAACCATTTCTTATCAAAGCAAAAATAATATTCACAAATAGCTTTTAAAAAATGCAAAAGCTAATATTTTCGTAAATTATTAATTTTTAAAGCATGATAAAAATTATAATTAAAATTTTCCCCCTGGTAATTCGAAGGAAAGTAAATTAATTAATTTGACATTCGTATATTAATTTATCGAATTTAAGTATATTTTACATCAATATATTTCATGATAGAAGTGAAATTAAATTGTCTTCATTGTTGCTGCTATCATTTCAACCTAATTTTTTTCCATTGTTGATATCAAGATATGATCCAGCTAATTATTTAATGTTGAGTATGTTTCAGTGGTATGCTTTTGTTAAAAATTTTGTTATACTTTAGATAAAGTTCAAGTGCAGAATCAAGCATTGGTGAAAAAGTTTTAGCTCATTTTTGAAAATTGCTATTAGGATTGGCCTTAGGAGGTGCATTAGAAATAAATTTTCTAAAGGAAGCAGTTTTTATATAGGAAACAATCTTCACTAGTATCTGATCAATAGCCAAATTTCAACCAGAATATAAACAAATGTAGTAATAAAATCCACTTGCCATATTTTAGTGAACAGAGAAATCGAATTTTTTACTTTACTTTTTAGTCAATAATTATTATTAAATATATTAAAAAGTACGTCTTTAAATGTTCTATGAAAAAAAAAAACTTTAATGGATATGAAAATCAAAAATAATAGAGCACACACTTTTTTTGACATAAAATCTAAAACTGATTAAAGAACAAAGCTTAAAAACTTTTTTCACAGATTATTACCATAATACACACGTTAATTTATAAAAAGAACAGCGCTTTCAGGAGTGACGAATTAATATTTTACATCCAAGACTCATAAATTTCAAAAATGGTAAAGATTAAAAGAACTACTCAGAGCATCTTTCAAGAATTCATTCGTGTCTTGCTGAATGCATAGCAATGGAAAATATCCTGCCTTTCAATGCAGGATTCGTATTAAAAGTACTTCTATTGTAGAATCTGCCTGGCGCATGTTCTATATAACCCATTTTGAGACACTAATTAATATTGAATAGGTTGTTGTCACGAGATATAACGCTTCTCTTTGTAACGTAACTTGGGCAATTTTAAGCACTAAACCTACCGATATTTTATTGCTTGATTTGATCGTAAAACTTCTATTAACAATACGGACAAGCCAAAAAACTACTTTCACATAGAGAAACACATGGATTTTCTTTTTGAATACTGTCAATTGAAAGGAACCGAGACCCATAGATAAAAAAAGTTCTGAATCCACAGACTTGTGATACTTTCAAACAGTTAGAAATCGTATCAGCTTTTAATGCATTTTTTTAATTTCATTAAATAGCTAATGCTGTTTTAATGCAAAGCAATAATTATAATTGCACAGATACATTTATTAATTCTATTCTTCAAAGCAATATCATACTCATCATCGAATTTTGTTGAATATAAATAAATTTTTTCCATTTATTAAATATATTTTCTTTCTTTCATATGTTAAACTTTTTTTAATAGTCCTTATTATTACTAAGTAATTTTTTTTTTCATTTACGCTTTTCGCAGCTTCTCACAAGACACAAATCTTCCTCCCATTTGAGTGTGCCTTGATTTTTCATAGATATTTTAAATATATATTTATAATATAATTATATATTTTAAAGTTATAATTTCTAAAAAATATTTTTTATATTTATAAAAGAAGCGGTTTTTTTTTCTACCTGAGCCCCCTCACCCAAAATAAAAGAAAGACAAATATGATTTGCAAAAAGCAGTAAGGAACGCTTGTATTCAAATAATGAAATAAAAATTAATATTAAGCAGTAAAAAAGAATAATAATAACTACATTTATCAAGATACGTTAAATAAAAACGTCAATAAAAATAATTAAAAACGCTTTTACTACAAACTCACTCTATAAAGAGTAAAAAATAAATAATTAGATCCAAAAATTTTCAAAATTGCCTTTCATTAAGTATTAAATGCTTGGCCAAAATCTATATACAAAGCTTAAGCAATAGTTAAATTTACATTTATAAATAAATATTTGTCTCGCTTAATAATCGGGATGAAAATAAATTTAAAAATTTAATATAAGGATTTTTTTTATATTTTACTGCATTTTAATAAAAGTATTATTAAATGTTCAAGCGTACTTTTTTGCGAACTAATCACAATCATTAACTGTTATACATGATTATGTAAATATGAGGGATTCCCTACCTTTAATAAGTATAATAGTTTTCATTTGGATATTAAATTTGTGGCGAAATAATGAAATATTCAAATCAAGAATGAAGTATACATCTCATATCAACAATCGATCCTGCAATCGTGAATTCTTACAAAAAACGTTATTTCCTCTTCTCGGGAGTTCATTTAACTAAATAGAGAGACCACCCAAATTCTAACTGTCAGCGAAAACCACAAAATGACCTTAACAAGCAGATGATCCACCTCGTTTATTGCGTTTAAGGGATAAAGCATTGATGACTTTCTAGGTCGGAGCCGGGTTTAAAGCAGTTTATGGAAAGCAACTTCCTACGTTCCAGCCGGGTTTCAAGCAGTTTTCGGAAAGCAACTTCCTACGTTCTTGCCGGGTTTTAAGCAGTTTTCGGAAAGCAACTTCCTACGTTCCAGCCGGTTTTCAAGAGACACGTTGGAGCGACTTTCTACGTTCCAGCCGGTTGAAGGGTTAAAGACACATCTTTAAATATTAGTTTAAAATCTATAATTGTGCAAATTCCTGCTGGAAAGATAATTTCTGCCAGTTCATAAATGGTATTTTCTTAATCGTTCATTTTTTAACTGTAATAAAATTTGGTTCAAAACCATTGCATATTCCTCAAAAGATAACAGTAATATGTGAATTTAATTCCAATGCGCAATTTGTATTTCTTAATCGCTATCATAATCTTGACAGAATTTGTCGATTAATTTTAAAAAGGTGGTTTTATATGCTAAGAATTCTATTCTTTTTTTTCTTGTTTACAGAGACGTTTTGAAAAGCCAAGCTCCAAATAATAAAAAGGATGGTATTCATAATTGGTAAATATTAAGGAAAATCGCCCAATGGGTATGAAGTCCAAACCCTGGCAAATGGAAAACGGTTTATTCAAATATTTCAAAAGCCTTACACAGAAGCAAATTCACAGCCAAGATATTTGCAACGATAATCAATTGTGCAGACTTCCAACACAGTAAACCGCTAATTAAAAAACAATATTTCTCCTCAGGATGTTCGTTTCGTTAACTACAGATAACGAATGAAAAAACAGTTGCTTCATCATTTGGAATTTTTGTAAATATTTCGATAGAGTTTGGCATCACGGGAAATCTCCAGAAGAATCTAAATTTCTACTGGAAACCGAAACACGTAAAAAGCATAAATAGAGGCTAAGACGTCAAATAATCATCATGTTTCTTGATAAGTATATGAATTCAGTTTTGCAGTATTGCATTAACATTTGCATGAAAAACTGGAACACTATATGTAAATAAAGGTCTGTATTACGATGAAAATTGTTCCAAATGTTTTATAAGGCGGACCGTCGGATCAAGAGCAATTGCATTTCACATGCAGTGATATCTTCCTCATGCAAAGACTTTTTAAAACTTAATTAAAAATTATCGAAATAAAGCTAACATCTAGACTCTCCTCGGAGAATGTTAAAACAACAAAACTATTTTTGTAATATTTAAACTATTCCATTCCAAAATACATAAAATAAAATTCAATACAATTTGAAAAAACACTTAACTAAATCGATTGTTTTTCTATTTTTTATATTCCATTTTTCTCTAACTTGTTACAGGATGCTGCTTTGAAGACTCTTTCTGACAGCACTCGACCATTATGGACGTCTTTTCTGAACTCGTTTTCCAACATGTTTATATGTTTCCGATCAACAATACATTTTGAACTCTGAAACTCATATACTGAATGTAGCCTCCAGCATATAAAAATTTTGTGGTTGATTTGATGTGCGTGATTACATAAAGAAAATTAAGAATACTCAGCTTATGGACCAATTGTCATTCAGGGAAAATAATTTATTAAATATTTTTAAGCAAATAAAAGCACTAGATAAAAGATAAAAATGAATGGAATTAATATTATTCCCACTCGGAATGTTCCAAACATTTTTTCGGCATCAAGAATTTAAAATCGCGTTTGTATTATCAAGAAATTCAATCGATACAAAAAGGATTAAACATCCGGTAAAAAGGACAAAAAGTGTATTGTTTAAAAAAGGTGATAAATCTGAATGAAAAGCTGGTCGCTCAGTATGTGATTTCTAGCAAGGGTTACAGAAGTGGCAGGATTAGCAAATGTTGCCATCACCAAAGATACGAGATACCTCTCCTGCAGATTGATCTTTGCATGAGACTTTAATATTTCGCTATTCTGGTTAAATTAGAGTACTCGTAATTTTTTTTCCTATAGCTATCCCATCATTCAAATACAATAAACGGCTTAGTATGAATTTTCCGTCCTAAAGCGCTCCGGAATCCATTGTTAGTAATGTGAGCATTTTACAACGTGCACTGTGTTTTTGAAGCACATATCCCACTTCATAAAATTAAAAATTAATTTCTTATTCAATTTCATCATTGACGGAAATAGCATCCATACTTGTTTGGAGAGAATTCTCTTATGAACACATTGAGAAAATATGTTGCTCGCATAAGTAGTTACAAACTGCATCGCTCCGCTTACACCGATTGTTTATTTGGAAGTATTACTGGACCTTAATTTCTTAAATTATTGAGAGAAAGAATGAATGCTTACCAATTCCACAACCATGCCAGCTGCCGCCTGTTGCCTCTGCTCTGCAGCTTGCTCAGCCAAGAAATCCTGCAAAATAAAAGAAAATTTAAAAGCTTGCATAAATGTTTGCTGAGAAAAACCAAAAAGAAAAAGCGTAAGAATCATTTTGCAAATATATACTACATGCATGTGTAAACATTTGCAACTAACGAGTTTCGAGAATTCATGCAAAGAAATGAAAGTGAATAAATATTCGTTTTCGTTTCTACTAGTCTGAATTAGTAATCTTATTCTAACGATAATTATTTCAATTTTATTTAAACAATTAAAAGTTATTAAGACTATTGCATTTTCATTAAAATCATTAATGGCAAAACGAAACCATAAAATTCTACATTTTCTGATCGAAATGTGGCAAGAGTACTTCCATTTCAATCACATTTATTACATATCTCAACATCTCAAACAGACTTAGATAACCATCTGGTGATCCATCTCTATATATTTAAGATTATTTGCAAAAAAATAAAAACTCCAACCCCAATCAATGTACCAATTTTGCAAATTTTTATTTCACATATACGTAATGACATTTAGACGCAGATTTCTCTGCTCTCAGCCACCACCAGTTTAATGAGAAAAACGAATTTCGAGATATACGGGAAACCCACTTCCCAATGCATCTTCTGTGGGGAAAAACTTTGACAGAATTCTCATCGTCAAATCGTAGGAATTTCAGAAGGTTTTATTTCATATGAGAGCCATGAATGCCTAGATATATATACTGTCTCTCGAAAAAAAAAATTAAAAGAATGTGTTCTTTGTTTATGGTAAGATGTCAGACAACTTGGATGAGCCACATGACTAAATTAATCTAACTATGACACTGGCCATCTGTGTAACGGTATTATTACCAACAATTTTTGATGAACTACATTTTATCACAATAAAATAAATTATTATATTTATACTATCACAGTAATTATAGGTTATAGTGATTATTTAAATAATCTTGAAACTGGCGAAATGTGTATGCGACAATTTGAAGTCATTAATCGGTGGCGAAATCTGCTCCATTAATGAATTTTGGGCTTTGATAAATATTATACAACTCTGGCAAGCTAAAAGCGAAGTATGTAGTAAACACTCACACATTAATACTCTTGAGTGCTTTCAGCTTGTGAAACAGGAACAGACAAAATTTGTCCACTGGTGGGGATGAATAAACGCTTCTCCCATTCACAATTTTTGTTAATAATGTATAGTACTTGTGTTTGCGGAAAATTCTCACTTCAAATCAATTTCTTTCTATATTTTAATTAATAATCAAACGGTATGGTATGTTATTGTGAGGTTTAATGGCGCATGAGCCAAATTTGGCCATACTGCGCCAAACAAATGGTATTAATAAATGCTAAGTACAATTCAGACATACAATTTAAAATTAAATTCTCGTGATAAAATGAAAGACATCTAGTAATGATTATTAGTAGTGGTTTTAAAATTGCAACTCACATCCCAGAAAGTAAATTTTTCCAAAAATGTTAAAAGATTAAAATACCAATTAAATTCAAAAGGTGCAACAATTCTAACATTAAAACAAGTACAATAAATTATAAAACCAAGTGAAAAGAAAAAAAAATCATTGTAATCTTTTGATTCGATGTTTATTCAAGTATCTGTTATGAATGGGGGTACTTAAAGATTCACAGTGAAAATCTTAAAGATCAACCCATTGAACTTGACAGTCTTGGGGACTTTGTTTAAAAACAGTTTTATCAACTGTGGTGGAAACGATAGATTCTGGAGGGTGGAGTTTCATCAATTGTTTCATGGTGGTTATATACTATTGCATTATCCGATTCTATATCACTGTCGGTGTTACGATTGGACACATTTGTGGTCATGGTTTTATTATCTTTTGGCTTGGAGTTTTTCTTAAATTTTTTCCTGCTAACGGTTTTGAAACTTGCTAAGTTTTGTGAAGTGGCAGAAACTTTACACTGTGAGATATCTTAAGAAATGTCTTCCATAGGAATACTGGGTGAAAACTTTCATAAATGATTTAGATTTGGGACAAATTTCGGTTATTATCAACATGCATGATTATAGGCATTATCTGAGTGCCTCTTGTTTCCAGCGTTTTCTTGGCAGCATTACAATAGCTGGATCCATCAACAGATCTACGAGCTTTCACCATTCGCTTTCTTTCCGGATGCCTTTCTTCACCTTTTCAGCAATCACTTCCTTTTCCAATATCCAAGAGGGACAGGAGCAAGAAAATTCATGTACGAAACTTTGCAATTGAAGCCTTTTTCCGGTGCGGTACAGTCAGAGTTTTCATGACTTGTTTCTGCACAGTGGGCGCAAGTTAGAGATCCGCTGCAAGAAGCTTTGGAGTGGCCAAAACGCTGGCACTTGAAACATCGCAAGGGATTGGGGATATAAGGCCAGACTGCCAATTTCATGTAACCAGCTTTAATGTATTCAGGTATTTTAGACGAATGAAATGTTAGTATCAAATGTTTGGTTTCAAGGAGTTGTCCATCTTTTCGTATTGTTATACGACTGACATGAGTAACCCCTTGACTTCTCAAATCCTTGGTTATTTCAGCAACTGGAGTATGAAAAAGTTCTCCGTAAGATATTACTCCTTTGGAAAAGTTTAAAGTCGAATGTGCACTGACGGTTACTGGAAAGGATGCAATGTTTGTCATTTTCATAATCTGGTGAGCTTGTTTTTGAGAGAGAACCTCGATGAGTAAATCCCCCGAACGTAATTTCCTAACAGTTGATACTGTTCCAAGATGTGCCGATATACTTTTTTCAACTAAAAAAGGTGAAACGGAATGAAACGTATCGTTGGTAGAAGATACTCTTATCAAAATAAAAAACTTATCGAAATGTTTTGAACATGATAAATCGTTTTGCATTTGATGCCCACTGAAGGGAACTTTATTTCTTTTACCTATGCACAAAAGGTCATGAGATTCGGGTCCCGACGGCACCGCCCACCACCGAGCCCTACAAGGGAAGGCAGTTATCGGCTCTGAGAACCCCAGCCTTGGCACTTACCATGGTGCTAGTCAAGACATATGCTCAGAGCCACCTCCAGGAGCGTTGACCACTCTTGACTCCAAGCCCCAGAGAATGACCCTTTCGCTTGATCCTTAGCAAACTAACCAAATTGTTAGGTTACCAGCCGAATTGATGCACTGGGGACCAAAGTGCACCACCCGTCTAATGGGTTGGCAAGCACGGGCAACACGTGGGGTTTTGACTGTCCACGAGAAGCAAGAAGCAAACTGAGCGGCGACAGCTTCGCATGGAGAGCTCCCTGGCTTGCCGTCGAGGGATGGAAAGACCAAGCAAAATTCAGAAGGCGTAGAGGTTGTATATGAAGCATGAAAGGAATATAGATCCCTGGGTACCTCGGGCTTGGGACACCCGTACTCACCTAAAGAAGGTGAGCCCCTGAGGGGAATAATCAAAAATCCCACCGTAATTTAATCTTAAAATCCAAAATATATCATTTAAATGCTTCCAATTTCTTTCCGTGACTTCTTTTCTATTTTAAATTAATGCCTTTGCATTTCAAATTAAGCTCAGATCGTTTTCAGTGTTACTACTATTTCATATTTCGTTTTCTTTTTCATTATCAATAATAAAAGTAGGAAATGAGAGCTTGTTTTTTATTTCATTTATGCTTTTGATACCCTTTTTGAAATTCAATTTTTAACAAAGGCTTAGCTTTTGAATCAAGCAACGGAAAAAAAATAAAGAAAGTCTGTGTTTAAATACTGCTCATCTTTTATATAGCATAATTGAATATATAAGACACTAATATCCTCATGTCTTGAAAATTCGTTTCTTTCTTGCAGCACTGACTTTTTTCCGTGTTTGCTGACTCAGAAATCCTCATGGACAAGCCTTGAGATTGATAAGCAAGTATGAAAAGAAATTCTGTAACATACAAAAAAGACTTCAACGTCGAATGGTTTTATTTTCCATTTCTTAATTTTAAATGAAGTTTCTAATATTCAAATGAAGGTTAAATGAAGTTCGTCATTCAGATTCAAGTACATTTTAGTTGAGACTGAAAATTAGGAAGATGCACCGCACAGTGAAGAAAATGGGGCATGACATTTAGTAAGGCAGGAGTTGCATGCCCACCAAACTTTGAACTTAAAAATACTTTCTTGAAGAAACATTAAGGAGCAAGCAGCATAAAATACTCAACTGAAAACTTTAGCAATCAAATTCCGGTGAATCAATTTGACTTCGAAGGCGGTTTTACAATATATTACTTTGTTGAACTCAAATTTTACATTACTAATACCATTTACAATTGTCTTTTTTTCCCCATCCTTAATGATCAAGATTCCTTATTCGGGTTGTTCAACTATTGTTAGTATGTTTCAGTATAAGATACACTTTTAATATTTCAAAATTGGTTGTTCATATAATTCAGATTTAATTTCAAAGCAAGGCAACTGTGACAATTTTCAAATGCAGTCGATAATGGCATTTTTTGGCGACATCATTGGGTGAATAGAAACATGAGCAGGAAATTAACAAAATGCATAGCGAAATCAACAGAATAATGAAGACTTCAAAAATAGGAATATATTTCTATTAAGATTTAAAATTAAAAATATTTTGTAAGTAAACCATGAATATCAAGATATAATTGAGATTTTAAGCAACCATTCATTTACATCGAATCATTTTTGTGTGTGTAATATATATATAAATGAATATAACAGAAAATGAGTTCCCGAAAAAGGAAATATGGTAGAGCATGTAAGAATATTCTAAAAGATGAAACTTACTTGGATCTGCTGCAGAGCATTGAGGTACACCCTCCTCTCGTCCAGGCTCCTACGGCGCTGTGACGGGCGCTCTGTAAAATAAAAATAACATTGAGTGACGGCGAAGAAAATGCTAGCAAGTTTCTGAATAAGATTGTCCCTATAAAAGATTGGAAGAAATGATGTGAAAATATGTTTAATATTTAACCCCCGAATCTGAACACAATTGCATTATATAATTTTCAAATAAATAAAAATAAGCCATATTATCTTAACAAGGTGATTGGTAAAATTTTTTTGAGACAAATTCACAACGGCGTCTCGCATAGCTCGAGAAATAACGTTCACCTATCGTACAGTGACTATTGGAACACGACTAGATGTTGAATTTCTTGAGACAGGTTACAGTATCTCCAGTGACAAAAAAAAGTTACTAAAAGTTAAAATAAAGAATATCTACCAAATAGTCCATTTAGAAAAAAATGCACACTTTATCATAATAAAACAAAGAAGTTTGTTAGAGTTATGTGTAAAATTATCGAGGATATCTTCAAATGAAATTATGGACATCCTAATATTGAAAAACATTCCTTGGTATTAACACACAATTCTTATAAGCCAGTTCGAGGGATTTTTTTTTTTAAGATTGAGAATATATTTCTCAATTATAGAAAATCCCAGTTTAGAAGTCACAGAATTATTTTAATTTCAATATCAAATAACTTTAGGATACCTATTTTTATTTTTTATCATGGCATAGACACATTCTTCTAACTAGATACGATATTCTTTATTTTTCAGATTTTAATTATTCGGTTTACTTTTAATGTTTATATTATAATGAAAATGAATATATTTTCATTAAAATAGTAAAAATCGAAAATCAGACCTAATAGGCTGAATCGGCCTCTGAATGACACAAATCAAGAAAGTTTCCAAGATAAAAAAAAAATGTTGTTTAAAGTTGCATTCTTTTGAAATTGTTGATTTCAATCTTCACTTTCCAACTCAAAGTTGGCAACATCTATCCAGAAACTCCTCCCACGGCTAAATATATGCCACTTTGTAAAACTACAATTCCAAACAAGCTTTACTTGTAACGGAGAAATGACTTGAAATTTATCCAAAATGTTGATTTTAATGTTAATTAGTATTTGATTAGAGTTAACTTTCTAAAATACCCCCCAAGGGATTTAAAATAAGAATATGGGAAACTTTACGGCTTAAAATTATATTTTTCCTTACTTGGATACGTATAGAATAAACGGAGGCACAACCTCGAATACAAAGGCAAGAGTGAATTATTATTAGATATAAAAAAATCAAATGGAAAGCGTAAGTAACCTGGTGCACTCATTCAGATAAATTCGACAATAATTATCCGAAATATGTCTAATCGTTATCTTGTAAAAGTTCAAAACAGCTAAAGCCTCTAAAGCTTCAACAGCACATTAATTTTAAAATTGAACAGTAATTTAAAGTGCTTTTTTTATTCATTCTCTACCAAAGGTTTAAAATATTAACAAGCCCGAAGCATAGCGAAATGCAACTAATATTGGAAAGAGTGAAAAGGAATACGTGGGCCACCAGAATACAAAACTATCACGCCTGCTGCCAGATGTGCATATAAGGAATTTTCACTCTAAATGGCGGAAATCGGAAAGATGCCCCCATTCACAACTACGTAGTAATGAAACTGTGACAAGTCACGGGATGGCAGTTTCACTTTAATGGGTATTGGTAGTATAAGACTCGGTCGAGTTTTTATTTATGACCTCGTGACCATATCAGCTGAACACTAGAAGATTCGAAAGCCGTGGCTTGATAAGAAGAGTCACAATTTCAGTTGGAAAGAATTTTTTGCAGGGCTCGACTGTGGCACGGACCTTACGAATTCGTTCTCACAAATTTGCAACAAAGAACTCTGGAAGCTGGTGGAGGTTCCTTAATAGTGGGCTGTTTTTAACGGGAATGGAATGGGTTCTCTCTCCAACTGAACCGATCATTGCTTGGAAATTATTATGATCAGCTATTTGGAAATTACCAGCAGCCATTCACCGACTTAAGGCACCGAAACAATAGAATTATTATGGATGTTACGGCCAAAGCCCGAAGTACGGCCAGTTCGTGAACTGGCCAAGAGGTTTGGCCAAAGTTCGAAATACTTGCAATTAATATTGTATTTTCTACTTTGGCTAGCCATTTCGCGAAGTGACCGGGAATCCTTGGCCAAAGCCCGATGTGATAATGTGATAATCTATACTTATAAATAAAGCACAATGTATGTATGTGCGTACGTCCGCGCGCGCGTGTGTGTGTGTGTGCGTGCGCCCGCGCGCGCGCTCTACAGTCCAAAGCGTTTGACATATATATCAAATTTGGCATATATATACCTTGGAGATCGGGAATGTGCACCGTGGAGCGTTTTAAAATTTTTAATTACAATTTGAATTAAAAATTAAGCGTAATTTCGGCGTTTTGTCGCTATAACCAGAAATTACAGCACAAAATCGATTTTTGCTTCAAATTAAAGTTTTTTTTAATTAAAGCTTAAAATTTAATTCATAAATTATGATTACATTAAATTGCTAAAATTTAATCTGCACGAACACGTCAAGTTAAAAAAAAAATAGCTTTTATCAACGTGTTGCCATCACATTGATAGAAGTTAAATTAAAAA
>JAPMOR010039500.1:11733-40692 GCA_026543865.1 Argiope aurantia | reverse complement strand
TAACCCAGTAGCACACATATATTGTACAATATTGTATGACATTAAACGTTATTTGCAATATTGCTGAATATTGAATATTAAAAATATTATCGCACAATAAACATTGTGTCAAATTCTGTGCAACCAGAGTAAGGATGTTGAAAGACAGGAATTTAATATAGTGTGTCATTCTTGTTTTCAAGTAATTTTTTTTATCACTTGAGCATCAAGAAAATTTTACATAATCCGCTCTTTTTTCTTACCTTCTATGCGATCAATTATCATTCCTACACCATCAAAACCTCTCCAATCAGTGACTTTTTAATTTAAAAAAAATGCTGTAATTATTTTCTCATATATTCTACTGTCTTTATACCAAATTTGGTTTCATGATATTTTTTAATTTAAACTCCAATTGCCTTCAGAATATTTTATGGCTAGATTGCATTGTTAAAAAAAAGCAAAGAAAATTTATACTAATAATTAAAAAAAGAAATATGTATATGTGATTATGTGTCTGTTGGAACGTTATTTCCTACTGTTGGAGGTGTACATTTTTCCTAGAAAACTTTGGTGGGTAAAAAGAGTTTTGATCAATTCTATCAATTTAAATTAATTTAGTTAAAAGTATAACATTTAGTTTAACTAAATTTTATACTTTTTTTAAATATTATTTATTTTTTGTTCTGACACCTATAAAATATTATTGCAAAAAAAAAAAAACACATTCTCAAAATTTAAGAATTTACTTTATTAATGATGCAGTTTTATCACGAAATATCTGAATAATGCCTATTATCCACGATTCTCGCAGCGTGGGGCACTACAGAGATAAAGATTAGAAGTTATCGGTATGGTGATTGGTTCTTGCCAGTAGGTTGTGTATAAAAACGGGGAGGGGGGTCAGCTACCTTCTATCGCTGAATGACGCGACATGCTTCCCACGGGATGGTGTATACTGTGGCCGGTGAGGAATTTTAGGGGACTCAACAATAACTCCCGCCCATGTTGATCAGATTAATCCGTGTGCCTTACAGGCGGATCGGATTATTCAAGAGATAAATATTAAACATTGCAAACAAAACTTTATGCCATTCTAGAGAAGCCTCATTAAATTACATATGTCTTCAAGAGAAAAAAAAAAACGAAATGTGAATTCTAGCTCAAAATATTTTTGTAATTGCTCAAATGTAGCCAATGTTATTATGATTACTGTGAATATGCACTTTAAAATCGATGAAAAAACTTTCTTTAGATCTTTTGAATTCAAAGTAATTGCTAAACATTTACTAAAAATTTCCAATTGATAGGACAAATATTTTCCGATACGTGATGTCATTTTGACAGACATGTTATTAAGGATCAAAATTCCTTTGATTGTTTTACTTCATGTTTTTACTAGAAAGCCATCAAATTTTGTCTTGAAGGAAAAAAAAACACACCTTTTTCTGACAGATTTTGATTACAGTTTTGATCCTTTGAAGTAGTTTATAGTTTTTTCGATAGTTTATGAATTTCTGTCCACCCAATGACAATTTTTTTTAAAGAAAAGTTGGCTTTTTCAAGACTTAAAGTCAATTTATTCTTTGCATTAATTCTGATAGATTTGGAAATGCTATAAGATAACAGAGAATCACACACACACGTATGTATATATTGTCACGTAGATACTTTAGTATAGAACTTAATGACACACACAAGAGGTAGAGCTAAACCAATTTATTAACTGAACTCAGAACTGAGAACACAGTAACTGACAAATCTTCTACTTTTATATAAGCAGAGAAGGTTCCAGAATCGTTTGAAATAATCTGTCGAAAGCATATTAAGCCTTCAAAACCGAGTCCGTATCCGTTGTCAACAATCAGAACACAATACGCATGCGTGAATTTTCAACGCCAATCATGGTAACGCAAATGTGTGAATTTTCTTTCTGAAATTAGTTTTTAATTAATAATTAAATTTGGAATTAAAAATTAAAAAAAGATACCTCAAGTGCACATTCCCGACCTCCAAGGTATGTATGTGCCACATTTGGTAGCTGTAGATCGAACGGTCTGGCCTGTAGAGCGCCAACACACACACACACACACACACATTGAGCTTTATATAAGTATAGATAGATTATAACGATTCTACATTTTAATTTATAATTCTAATAATTCATAATTCCCATACATTTAATGCATAAATCCCGTATTTTTTTATTTTTTTTATTTTTGACAATTTTTTAATTCTTTGTATTCTATATATATATATATATATATATATATATATATATATGATATAAATAGTATGTTTCAGGTATAAATTTCCCAAAATATGCTTAAAATAATTAATCTAATATCAAATTTTTCATATAATTTTTCTGAAATTTATAATTAAAGAATACTTTGAATAATCTTCCTAAATCTTCTTAAACCGAATTGTAAAAAAATAAAATCTTCATTTTTTTTTTTTTTTTTTTTTCAAAAGAAAGTCTTTGTAATAATGCGACCATATTAGTTTTATACTTCCATTCCGTATGCGAACAAGAAGGCAGAAAGGATAAGCATACATCAATTATTGTTGCTGCTATTATTTGCTTCTATCGACTGCCATTTGATATTAAAATACGTCCATTAAAGTATAATTTTGCATCAATTGAAATATTATATATATAAAATAGAAATAGCTGTGATAAAAGCTAAATTAACTTTAAGAATTCTTAAATGTTTATATAATTTGAAAACATTACAAATTTTTAACATCCACACTTAGAAAATTTTAAATATGATTCAGTAACTACACGTTAAATTGTAATTCCTATTAAAACGAGATAAATCAAAAGGTCATACAATTATAAAGATATGCGTGTTTATTTTTATTATAACATAATTTGAATTTCGTATAATGATAAAAAAAACACTCATGAAATTCTAATGAGCGAAATGTAAGATATTCTTTTTTATTTTGGAAATGAATAAAATAGTCAGGAATTCTAGAAAAAAATAATGAAGCAGAGCTCGTAAAATGAATTTGCGAATGAATACCATGTTTTGACTTCAAATATCGTATTGTAGAACTTAGTTTATTTTGATTTACAAAGAAGGAGTTGTTTGTTGTTAGAAGGTTTAATAATAATTGCCTCATAAATATTAATAAGAGGATTAGTGAACAAAAGCTATCGAACATTCTGATTGTGAAGCAGTTTTTATACGATATCGATCAAATACCTTCATTAGTGTTACATATGTTTTTCTTTTATGAGCTTCCAATCAGCAGTTTGTAAAAAAGAATAAAATCTTAAAAATGTTCGAATTGAAATTATACATTCACCTCTCGTTTCACATTCTCAGTTTCGATAAAAATAAAGCCAGCTAAACAAGGAAAAAAAAAGAGGAAGAAGAAGAAGAAAGAGAGAAGGAACAAGTTCTTGGAATGCGGTTTGCTTTTAATAGTTGAATCACTATTCATTAAACCAAACGATTCTATTTCTTCCTTTGTTCGAATCTCTAATCATCCAAATTACGACGAAAAAAAAAAGAGAACAATAAACATCAGTACAATAAATATCAAGCGCCTTTCTATGCAAAGAATCAGAAAAAGCACTGGGAAAATATCTGAAAGAAGCGCTTTGAATAAAAACTAATTTTTGTACATGTTTTGTCTTTATTTATATTTATTTTCCATTTTTATTTTCTTTTAGTAGAATATTCTATGAATGGGATTAACGCTTAATCAATAAGGGTTCGCTGACGTGGTTTTTTTTTTGTGGTACATTCAAAACTTTTCCTTAAATGTTCTTGTTCCACAACTGGCATCACTCCAAAGGGATTGAAAAAATTGTTGTTTACTGTATCTGTTGTAGACGCGTTTGATTTTAAATCCAGAATTTCTAGAACACCAACCAGAAATACTTTTGACAAATTCTATCACATATATGACCAATGAGGTGGATTCTAGCACAACCCACCTCTTGGCGTCTTTCTGAATTCTCGCCAAACGTGTGGCGATAAAGTCGCCAATGTGGCACCCCAGAGAGATTTTTTTATTTATTTATTTTTATTATTATTTATTTATTATTATTATTTATTTATTATTATTATTTATTTATTATTATTATTTATTTATTTTTATTATTATTTATTTATTTATTATATTTATTTTTATTATATTTATTTTTTATTAAATTTATTTTATTTCTTATTATTTCTGGCCTTCAAGTATTGTTTTTTAACTGAAAAATAATAATAATAACAAATATTCAATTAGTAGTCAACTTGGCGAGATTTCAAATAAGTCGCCAAGAGGTGAGCCTATCTAGGATTTTACCGACCAAAGAATAAAATTATTATTTTCGAAAAAAATTAAATTTTTTTTCCTATGACCGAGTACAGAGAAAGATTTAAATATAATTACCTTTTCCACTCTTTAATAGTTGTTTCTTTGGGGCGTCCAATTATGTAATTATACTTTTATAATAGAACTCAGCATGTTTTACGAATGTTTTAAAGTTCCCTTGGAGATGTTGATAAAATGAAATCTGTAAATAGGCTAAACTATTAATTTTACTTTTTACATTAAATGTAGCATTCCGTTTACTATATGCTTTAATCAGAATTATTTCTTTTTTTTTAAAATCCATCTCATTTGAATATCCTTATGCAATTTTTGATATAAATCCGCATGTTGTATCTTGTACATACTATATCTGTATAAAATTTAAGCTGAATTTATTCATCTCATCAATCAAATAATAATCATGCAAATATTTCTTAGAAACTTGAATCGATTTTGTTAATAATATAGTTGAATGCCAAATAGTAGTTAATCTTCATTATGATTAAAATTACCTAGTCATGCATAGTTATTTTTCTAGTAAAAGGATCCGAATGAAACTTCATGTATGTCTTAGCATGGGTCAAAGATTTCCTTAGGAAAAAAATCGAAATGTTGCTAAGTGATGCCACTGTATTTCTTAAACCATGCTAATGAGTAGCTCACTTAATTTAGCTATAAAAGCAATACTTATGCCTCGAAAAAATCCTTCGTCCATAGTGAAAATACCGGTGATTAAGAAAGAGCGCACATTGACCGTAAAACTCTTTTATCAGAATGTGAGCAATGCTTCAGCGACACTGCGCGCTTACCAGCTGATGAATAACTTAAAGAAAGGGCCGATGTCCATAAATGTGTTTGGGATTTCTAAGCCCCAATGTCAAATTTATCGAAATGCAAGAAAAATTCACTCTTACCTTGTCATTCCGGGATCTTCTAAAGGAGATAGAATCGAGGTATTCCAAGGTGATTTAGATCACATAAACATTGAAATCGTTAATCCAAGTATTCACAATTTTATCATCACTTTTATTTACAGGACTAGGACACAGGCACAGATAATTATATATAAATAGTTACATATTTCATTTTACGTGCATTAATTCTTTATAAAACACACAACCACCTTTGGTTCCATCATACACGCTTCATCAATCCAAACTCAAACCTAAACTTACATCTGTTGCTCTATGGGATCATGGCAAATCTTTTCCTGATGTCACCAGCACGCAGGAATCCCCAGGCAGGAAACAAAACATCCTCCCACCTTTGAGTTTTTATTACAGAAAATTCAAACACAATTATAGAATTAATAAAAATAATTCAAAATTATCAAATACAAATTGAGAAATAATCAAAATAATGGATTACAAAATGCTTATACTATCAAATATAACTCAACAAAACATTTCAACTATAAAGTTAGAAAAAGCATTTCAAATATTAAAATATATCAAAGTAGCATTGAACTATCAAAAATTTATCAAAGTTACAAAAGCATTTCATTTATCAAAATAAATCAAATCATCATTCATCTATCAAAATATATCATAGGTACAAAACTTTAATTAATTTTCAATTTCCAATTAAAGTTCTTAAGCGTCTGGTGATTGGTTTTTACATTAAGCGGCTCTTTACCTTTCTTAACCTCCTGCCATAACTAGAGGATGGTTCATCTGGCCCAGGTTTGTCCAGCGAATCACTTTCATCTGCTCTGGAATCCTCACAGGTAGATATTACAGGTGGTCCACACTTTTGGAAAAGTTCCTTGTTTTGCTCACAAACTTCCAAAGCATACAGGGTCAAGGTTGGACGTAAGATTTATCCACTTTTGGTTTTCAGTTTCACAAGTCTGATGTTTCCATCTGGCGATGTGAAGACTTCGATGACTTTGCCCAAAGGCCAGTCTATTCTTTTCATATTGTCACTGGATATCAGAACAATGTCTGAAATCTTGATGGATGGCGAGCTTCTTATTTTTCTTTCAAAAAGTCTGAGTTGTCCCAAATTCTCAGAGCGAAAGCGCTTTCTTATATCTTGTCGTAATCTTTGGCGATAAGCAAACCTTTTATTTAGAGATTTACTATCCAGGAGATCCAGATCTGGTATTCCAACCTTTCTGACTTCTTGTAAGAACATACTGGAAGTAAGAGGTTCTAGGTCATTTGAGTAACCACTTACATAAATTAGAGGTCGTTCATTGATGACACTTTCACAGTCACATAAGACAGTGTTTAATTCCTCAAAATGAAGAGATGTTTGTCCCAGAACTTTACGAAGGATTCGTTTAACAATATCGATAAAACGTTCCCAAAAGCCACCCCACCAAGGTGCAGATGGGTGAATGAACTTCCAGTTAGTTTTGTTCACAGTACTGTATTTGTTTACAGTCTCCCAGTTAATTCTTTTGATGAGGTTGTTCCCTCCGACTAAGTTTGTTCCATTGCCCGAATAGACGACAGCTGGTCTACCTCGATGAAAAACGTATCTAAGGAATGACTTCTGGAAACTTTCTGTTGATAGTGAAGAGGTCAGATCTAGGTATACTGCTCTAAATACTGCACAAGTATAAATGACAATCCAGGACTTCTGATTTCCCTTTAGATAGAGGGGTCCAGCAAAATCAACTCCTTTCAAATACAGAAGCTGCTGTAAACCGGTCGACTGGCAACGGAGCTGTTGGAGTTCATATTGCTCGTGCATATATCTTTTACCAGTTGCACAGTTCTTAATAACTTTGCGAATAGTTTTACGATATTTCAGTATCCAGAATTCTTCTCTGAGGTGGGTCATCACTATTTGAACGCCTGCATGATCTAGAGAGCAGTGTTTCCAGAGTACAAGTTTTTCAACTTTCGAATGCTCACTTGGTAACACTATAGAAAATTTAAAATTCTTTAAATCGTCCTTCAATGACAGTCTTTTCTTAATTCGGAAAAGTTCATTCTCATCTGTAAATATCTATAGCCGCTTATCATGTGACCCTGTGAAAGATTATCGCTCATCTATCTTAAATAAAGAAATTTCGTATCTATTTCTTTCTTCCACAGTTATGTTTCCAAATTTTCTAAAGTACTTTTTCACCCTAAAGTTATCTATAAATCGGTAAATCTAGGATACAACAATAAGACGTTTAGGGTAAGAGGAGTAAATATCATAAATTTTATCTTCTTTTTCAGTATTGGCGACACTAACGGCCTATCATCATAAGGCCTATCATCTTCATAGAGTTCTATCTGCAAAAATGCCTTTTCAATATCGGTAATAACTCCATATTTTCCTATTCTAATCTTGTTTAAAACAGAGGGAATAAGTTAAACCAAATTGGACCCCTTTTCTAAGCAATCATTTATTAATGGCGAGTTTTTGTCTCGGGCAGATGCATCGAAGACGGGCGTAATCTTCGTTGTGGAGTTTTCTTTGAAAACAGAGCGATGAGGTAAATATTATTCAAGTTCTGAAGTATCCGCCTCCTCAATAATATCCCGATCCAAACAGTCCTTAAAAATGTTTTCGTATTCTTCTATTTTTTTAAATTTCTTTAGAGATTTAATGGAATTTAAAAGTCTTTTTTTCAGAAATACCTTTGCAGTTTGTTAAGGGGGGATATCCTTCCACCCATGGTAATCGGTACCTTCCTTCTTTATTTCTAGGAAGGGTACCTTTTTCATTATTTTTATTACTTGCGCATTCATCATTAGCACTACACATGATAGGTAAATGTTTCCCATTGCATTTAGGACCATTAATTGTTTGCTTATAGAGACGCACAAAATATTTGGGTTTAGAATTTAAGCATCGAAAACAAATTCCGCGATTTAAAATAATTTCCTTCTTTTTTTTCGTATGTTAAACCCTTCGCAAATTTATAATCTTCAGTCATATGCGATTTATCACAAAAAGAGCATTCTTTATTTTTTAATCAACCGGATACGAATTTCTTCTCGATTCATTAAATAAATCAAAACCAGATGGGCTATTTACTTTTTCACGAATATGATGATTCAGCGTTTTTTTATTATGTTTTTCTAAATAGAAAGAAGAACGTGCAATAATCAATTTTTGTTCCGATTCGATTTCCCTTTTAAGAAAGTTTAAGAGATGAGTCAACCTATCATTCCCTGAATTTTCTGCTGCAATTAATTCAGTTTGATTTCATTCGTAAACTCTCAATAAATAGCTTAGTAAACATGACTCTACAAGAGGATATAGCAATATACTTCAAAATTTATCCACAGCAATTCCCAACGATTTTAATGCTCTGAGCTGCCCTTTTAAAGTATCCTACAGTTTAACAAGAGAATACTTTTTACTTTGATCATTCGCGTTATTTATGACTACCAAAAGAAGCTCTCTAATGTAAACTTCGACAGCAAATGAACTCTTCTGAAGTGCTGCTTTAAACATTTGATAGCTTCCTCATAATTTTCTCCTGTTGCCGGGAAAGTTTCCACTATTAGCCTAGCTGGCGAACACTTTTGTGTTGATTGCAACAAATACTGAAATTTGCCATCATCTACAATATCTACATCTTCGTGAATCTTTTTAAACTGCCATTGGAGTCATTCTTTAATGTTTCCTCTAAATTGTTTTAATTCTAGTTCTGGAAGTCTAAATTTACGATTAGTAGTACTATTGATAGATTCTTTCCTTATAATATTCCTTTCCTTGTTTATTTTTTTCTAAAGCATTTAATCTTCACTGTAGTTTCGTTTCTATAAACCTATCTTCATAAATAGTAATAGCTTCATATTCCAAATTAAAATTTTCTTGTGTGCATGTTGCATCGCTTTGCAAAATAGCTAAAATCTTTGTATTTAAATTATTTAATTCTGTAGCAGTTGCATTACTCTTATCTTCTCTTTTGGATACTAGATGGCGATGCCTGATTAGGCCATCCCATATGTCATCCCATAATGCATTGCGATTGTAATTAGAATGAGATGTGATGAACTGTAAAGCCGCGTGCGTGAATGTCTTGTCTTTGTGCTTTTTTAGTGTGTGAATGTGATTATTAAAAGAACTGTTCCTAAAAACATTCGTCCTGTTGATCCCTGAATGGATCATAATAATCTACATTCCACCACAATTCCTCAAATTTCTGTTCCAATAGAACTATCTGTGCCGCCAGCTCTGTCCTCTACTTTGTTTCCTAAAATTTTCACAAGCTTTATTTAATGATCTCATAAAATTACTCCTCATAGGAGTTCTTAACTTTTTAATACTTTCGACATCTATTTCTAATAATTCCTAAATTCTAATTCCAAATACCTCGAATTCTATATCTTTTTACGTAGTTCCTATATACGTAAATGCCGGCAGGGATGCCAGATTTCGGGATTTCTAAGCTCCAAAGTCAAATTTATCTAAATGTAAGAAAAATTCACTCTTACCTTGTCATTCCAGGATTTTCTAAATGAGATAGAATCGAGGTATTCCAAGGTGAATTAGATCACATAAACATTGAAATCGTTAATCTAAATATTCTCAATTTTTCATCACTTTTATTTGCAGGACGAGGACACATGTACAGATAATTATTTGCAAATATTTAATACTAGCCGCCTTTGGCGACCAGCCGGTTCGCCAGTATTACCTCTCGCTACAATTTTCAATTAAATATTTTAAGTAACTGGTCTCTTAAAGGATTCTCAAACAAAACATTTTTAATCTTCAAATTTTGATAGTCATACCAAACTTATACTGTTTAGATCGTTTCGTTAATTTACTATATATATTTTGCTAATGTGTTGCCATTTCCAGCAAAACTTCAACTTTAATTAAAAATGTAAATGACGAAATTGCAATTAATATTAAGATATTTTTTAATAAAACCAAGCGTTTTATTTTATTTATCATCTTTATTGTTATTTATTAATTATTATTATTATTGAATATGAGTATTGCAAACAGAATTGCTCGGTATTTAAATCTTATGTTAACTACAAAATATTTTTCATAGTTTATGTAATATCTCAAACAATAATTCAACAAAAATTTCTGAGATTCAGTATAAAATTCAGTTTTTAGTTTTGCTTTCAAAAGGATTGAAATGTAATCAATAATAATATTTTGTTCCTGCTTATAAATATATTTCAGAAATTATGAAGTCTAAATTTAATGCAGTAAGGTATCATATTCTGATAAATATTCTGGACACACCAAATTTTAAATAAATGAATGAATGTTTCTATTTTCCACGATCAACTAAGACTTATTTATGAAGTTTTAAATGTTAAAAATTTAGAAAAACTCACCATTTTCATAATCTTAGGCCAATTAATCTTGAGAAACCTGCGCGCTTATTGGCGTATTTTCTTTGAAACGAACGATGAAAAATCTAAAATTATCCTTTTTTTATTGAATAGTGATATTCAAATCTTCATAAATCAGTCAGTTTAAGTGATTTGAAATTAACTCGTAAAAGTCAGTGATTTAGTTGACTGGAAATTAACTGTATGACCATCATAAAATCTGTGCTTTCTCTTGTGGTGTATGCATTCTCCTTAATATCCGATCGAATAAAACATCACAAACAAAAGTACTACTTAGAACAAACACATCAAAAGTAAACATAACATTTCAATAGTTGCCAAAAACAAAAGAGAGAAAAATGCAATTAATAAGCAGACGATATTTAGAAAAGTACAGATATTTAGACTGGAAAATGAAATTATCTGAAATTAAAAACACGCGCAGACGATATTTACAAAAGTAAAAATATTCAAACCTGAAAAGGAAAATATATGAGTTATTCCATCAATAAATGCCATAAGTTTGTTTACATCTTCATTATTTTATGAGTCATTAAATATCAAAATGGATCCGGGATGTATAGATGGATGTATAGAGAGTGTAAAAGATCATAAAATAATTTTTCTTGAATTTATTTTTTAGAAAAAATAATATTTCATATTTGTTTCATTTCCTACAGACACTTGCCAAAAATTATATTTTTGCAGATTTCATTTCCAAAAAGATTTAATTTATTTTCAGTTAGAGCTTTAATCAATGTGATGGCAACACTTTGAAAAAAGCTGTTTTTTTCTCATGAATGCGAAACGTACTTAATCCTCATTTTTATTTTTGACGAAAAAAATTATTGAAAAACATAGTTAAAATATTTATTTAAAAATTCATTAAAAATAGAAATTTAATTTTAAGATTAAAACAGTAGTATCATTTAAAAGATAAATTTTTTATATTTAACTTCATGTAAAATTCTTTTTTGTGCGGTAATATTTTCGGCAGTTATAGCAGAAACACGTTAAAATTTCGCTTAATGTTTAAATAAATAAAATTCTAGTTAAAATTTCGAAAAAATAACCCCCAGGTGCACATTCCCGGCCTCCAAGGTATACACTTGCCAAATTTGGTAGCTGTAGGTTGAATGGTCTGGTCTGTAGAGCGCCAACACACACACACACACACACACACATTGAGCTTTATTATAAGTATAGATTTCATTTTACGTGCACTAATTCTTTATAAAACACACAACCGTCTTTGGTTCCATCATACACACTTCATCAACCCAAACTCAAACCTAAACTTACATCTGTTACTCAATGTGATCACGGGATTTTTTTTCCTGACGTCACCAGCGTGCATGCGCTAAAGGGTTACATGTAATTAGGGTTACGCCAAGAATCCCAACAAATGTAGTTAAAGAATAATGCGTAAATTTGAAGAAACGGATTGGAGTGTAGAATCTGGATTTTGTAAACTGGAAGAGGAAGATATGTAATTGAACCGGAATTGATCAGGAAGTTTCAATTGCAAATGCTGAAGCCGTTGCAAATTCTTCAAATGCTACTATAAATGGCCACTCAATAAAACAAACATCGGACATCCCTTGCAAAAACATACGCATGATTTTACGCAATATTCTGAAGTTGTCTGACCAGCTCGGTCGCCAAATCTAAATCCTTGAAACTTCGAAACTTCTGCTTGTGGTGTTTTCACAATGATCGCGTTTATCAAGGACTTGCAACTAATCAAGTGAATTTGAGAGTCATCGTCATTCGAAATGCGTCCTTTACTCCTGATGAAATACCTCTGATATCACAGTGTTACGTTTTTAGCGTATTATTGTGGCGTGCACATAGAGTACACAGATGTATAAATAAATTATATATATATATATATATATATACCTGTATAATTTATAATATAAATTATCTTTTATTTTTAACTATTATCCTTTTTTCATTTCTTTAAGACAACACTTCTTGGAAAAATTTAAAACTACTTTTTTTGACAGAAACCTCGGCTCCTTGATTGAAGCAATATATCCTTATTCATTAAAATCCTAGCAGTGGAGACTCTGAGCCCATTTAGTTTAATTTTAACCATTTTATATATATACTATATTATATACCATCCTCATTCAGATATGATTCTCCAAGTACCGTGCAGTTTAATTTTAACCACCCTGTATGTATATTTAAAATTGATATAATCAGAGAAAACGAAATATGACTTAAAGTCTTCTTGTTGTATTAAAAGATTATGCTTGCAAATACATGTGCAGGATATAATGTATACTCACAATGTATTAATAGGATTATTTTTCTTGTTACAGAGACGAAATTTTAATCTGCATGCTTTAGCTCTCCCTATATTTAAAAAAAATAAGGGTCAGTGTTATGTATAGAGATTAGGTGGTTCATATTCCTGTCTGTAAACTCAATGCGTGAACTAATTTAAAAAGATTTGGTTCGTTGTTTTTATACTAATATTATACATTTCAGTCATATTTTTGGCGAAGTCAAGACAAAATTACCTCCATGTATGCAAGAAAAAAAAAAGCAGAATGAAAGGCAAAGAGAGAACATTTTCACTAGTTTCATCAATGAATATTAATGAAAAAGGGAAAATATTTCAGTTCGTCTCTGCTATGGCATAGTTCCAAATTCTGTTATTTAGTTTTCTTGACAGGTAAATGATATGCTTAGAAAGTTAAATTTATTTCGAGTTCCCATGAATGCTAAAAGGATGCCATGTCAATGACACCTGCATTTGGTATCGATTTTGGCAAAAAATAGGAAATTTATGGTAAGTACAATAATTTTAGCAATATCGGTATTAAAATTTCTTTCCAGAAGATCCGAAGATTCTTCTTGAAAATTCCATACCCTATTAGGAGGCTACAACAATGAAGCATTCACATGAAAATTAATTATGCTTTTAGAGCGTTGATGATACATTGAATGGGTGAACCCAAACGCTGTTGTCTACGTCATGATTTATCTGGCAGTTTGTTTGCGTGTGATCAGTTTTTAGAAATGCTGGTAGTTGCAATCACCTCGGGGGTCGTTTTTTGCACATAACTTTCGCATGATCCTTTGTAATTCATGATTTCGGTGACCTTACCTATTATCTGACATGCTATATCTATATCACTGTACATCCACAATACGATTTCCATAACCACATTCAGCAAATTAATATGAATTATAAAATTGGACTATGGCTTTTTCGAAAAGAATATCCTAGTTCTTAATTTATTCCATAAAGACATTATATATACATGAAATCAAGATAAGATAAATTGATTTTTTCGGTGTTTCATTGAACATTTGTTAAAATGTTTTATAGATTTTACCTTGACCAAATTTTCGGTACTGATGACATTTCATTTCATCTGCATTTAATTAATGCATTTTCTATGATTAAGTGATTTCCGACTAAAATAAATGGCTAATTTTTGGGAAAATGCAATAATTTTAGCTGTACCGTATTAAAATCCAAGATCAGAGGATACTTCTGAAAAATTCCATAACTTATTGTTTATAAAAACGAAGAATTCACATGAAAGTTGATCACATCCTGAATGGGTAACGTGAAACGCTGTTGACTATGCCATGATTTAATCGTCTCATAAAAATTGTATGCCTTTACATAAATTTAGATAGAAAAATCTAATTTTTCGATATTTTATTCAGTGAACAATTGATAAAATGTTTTATAAATTTTAATCTTAAACAGAGTTTCGGTATGGGAAAACATTTCATTCCATCGGAATTTAATAAATGCATTTTCTATGTCTAAGTGACTTCTGATTAAAATAAAGGACATATTATCAAACTCTGCCTTTCATTTCTTCTTTTCATTCAATTACAAATGAGTCTCTTGATTAATTATTCTTTCATGTTTATTTTTCTAATTTGTCACAAAATCCATAACAAAGCTTTTGTCTGCAATAAACTTATCTTATCTATAATTGACGGCAGCTAACAGAAATATATTCTTTGTAACGAATGAAAATGACACACGATATGAAGTCGTATCCTAGATTAAATTAAGTATTCGACGGAAATTATGAATCATATATATGTAAGGCAAGTCTATTTTTATTTTCTGTTCGTATTTAGATTTCTGAATTATTCTACTTTGGAAATTCGTCATGAAAGTTCAATAATTCAATTTCATTAATATAGTATTTCTTTGATTCATTTACTTGATTAATATATCAGCGACAAAAGATTCGAAAATTATTGCTTAAACAACAGCATAAATACAATACACCCATCATTTGGCTCAAAATAGCTATTTAAATTCAAAATAGATTTTGAAATTTTGAGAAAAATATGAACAAATGTATCAGAAAAGAAAAAAAAATCTTTTCATGATTTTCGAAATCAGTCGTTCCGTTCAACACTTTTATTTAACTTTATTAATGTTTTTATTTCAATTTTGAATTCATCTATTTTCGACAAGTAATTACATATGAAAGAGGCATTTTTACACAATAGTTCTTTGTTGGAATCTTCAGTTTACTTATTTATTATTATGTGAGAACATAATTGTTTGGTTTGAGGTTCTTGAAGCTCCAAAATGTGTATGCAAAAAATTTTTGAATGCTCAAAATGCGTAGACAACAAATTGGCGTTTTATCGTTTTTGAGGCATCAATTTTTCGATTTTAGGATTATTAGAAAATGATGCAGCAGATTTTCACATTCTTGCCAAATAAAGTTACAGCCTGATTTCCAAATTATTAATTCTCTGAATAATTTCGATTTGTCTTCATTAATTTAAATTATTAATCAGTTTGAACCGGTTTGAAACAACCACGAGACTATCAGATTACGCATGCGTCAATATTCAGAAAAACGATGTTTTTTTTTTTTTTTTTTTCCATCTCAAAATTGATCCAGCTCCAAAAATGTGTTTGCCAGCTAGAAAAATTCAGAATGAAAGTTTAAAATATCATCATTATATATAGAGAGAGAGAAAGAGAAAGAGGGATTGAGACCGATAGCAAAGTTCTCGTGATTGTTTCAAACCGGTTTAAACTGGTTAATGACTTAAAAAATAATAATGTTCTCACATGATAACTTAAAATTTGCAATCGTTAATTTAAATTTTATTTTATTTATTTATTTATTTTGAAAAAAAAAACGGTTTGTGAAAAATGATTGAAAGATCTCAAGAGAAATGCAATTACTAAACAAAAGTTAGTATTTTTTTTTAATAGACATGCCATCTCCTATTAAAAATAAAAATTTTGTATGAAAATATGTTACACTGGAATATTTCCATTTAAATGCTGTTTCTAAAATTATAAAAAATTATTATATTTATGAGAATAATTTAATTTTACGATGCTAATTATATTTTGCAAAATATGTATTTTTTCATTTTTACAAATATTATTTTTTAATAATTTGCTGTAGGTTAATTATTTATACATAAGATACAGTAAAAAAAGTTACCAATTACTAAAAATCCATTTTATATTGAAGTTTTTGAAAATAATATATTCTAAAATAATTATTCAATTTTTATATGAATAGTAATGACAAAATTATGATAAATTTTTCCAGACATAAAAAAAATTAATTAGATTTATCAAAAATAAATTGCTAATTTATATTTTATAAATTACTAGCACTGAATTAAAATTTTTCAATTTACTATTTTTATTTTCATTAATAATCGAAAAAGCTTCTAAGGCTTTTAAAATCTAGGGCCTAAATGTGCATATGTATATATGAACTTAAAAATATCCATTCAAATATAATTAACTATGAAAAATATAGATTTAATTGATTTCATTAATTTGAAAAAGATTTATCTATGGGTTTCATGATTTCATTTCATGATTTCATTTCCAAGTCCTTTGAAACACTTCAAATTAAATAATTGTAACAATAATTTATTGTTTTAATAGTAATTTCTGTCTTATAAAGCCTGGGAAATAACTTGCACCAATATTAAAGTTTCAACAAAACAATATAAAAGTAAAATTAAATAAAATAATTTCAATTTATTGATGCATGCTACTGCATTCCAAGCGATGAAATAGGGAAGTCACGGAAAAGCCCTAAAAATTGAAGGATCTTGGCCAAAAAATGCAGTTAGAAAAATGTACGCTATACCATAATAAAATCAAAGAAAAATGCTTCATCGAGTGATCTACAAAATTGACAGCGATATTTGTAACAAAGATTTTGCTAAAATTATGAGTTTTCCGCGATTTAAAAAAGGGGGAATAGATGAAACGTTTCCTCCCAAATAATCATATTGTTGTCCGAATTAAGCAACAGCGAAGTAAAATTTAAAGAAAGAAGAAAGTAAACAAAAATTCTAGAAAGAGAACTCATGGAGGGGTGAAGGGTTATAGGAGAATCCTATTTTCAATATATGGTTGGACCCATTTTCAAGTCACAGAAATTTATAGTTTTAATCAGAAAGAACTCCGTAAATTTACTCATTGGGATTCCACCCAATGAGTCCCAATGATTTCATAAATTTATCATATTTATGCTATATATTAAATATACTGAATCTACAGTGAATAACTCGACTGCAGCAAATAGATTGTTGTTATTATTAATTTTAGTGTTCTTTTAATTTGGCCTAAAGTTGTTGAGATACAGTGGCAACAACTTTATTTTCAGTATTTTTTTAAAATTAGCTTTACTATATTTGTAAAATTGAAATTTAAATCGAATTTCATTCAATTTCTGATGTTCAGGAGATTTAAAACTTTGTATTCTCTGTGTCCTCTAGGATACCCTATAATAGTATTTTAAACTTACTTATGAATTGAATTACGTTTTGATTCCACATGATAGGCGTCATTTGCTGCCGAATTCCAGAAATTTTATTTGAAGATTTCATTATACTTATAAAAACAATTTATAAATTAAATACTGAAAATAAATTAACAAAATCTTTATCTATTTATATTGCCAATATAATTATCATTTTAATAGCCAATATCATTAAATTTGTCTAAAAATGAATATTACTTTTTTATTAATTTAAAATCCTAATTATAGAAATAAATTCCATTCTAGTAAAACTCAAAAGTTACAACGGTTTTTGTTGAACAGTTTCACTTAAGAAACAATTATGGATCTAATTATTTTAGTACATGTTTTCTCAACATATAAAATGATCGATAAATTCTTTGAAAGACTAGAGAACTAAACGCGAAACAGCGCCAAATGTGCCAAACCGCAAATCTTTTAACTCCAGAACAGAGAATGCCAGTGGAAAACGTTCTATGCAATGAGCAGACGAGAAAGGCAGACGAAAAGAAAAAAAAATAATGAATCATGAAAATAAATAAAAGATTGAAAAAAAAGAACACTTCTTTTAGCGGATTGTATTTTGTCTTCATTATTTTTAGGTCGTTACTTGTTTGTACTCTGATAGCCGTGATCTTACACCCTAAATCTTTGATATAGGGCCTAATTTTCCCCGAACCCGTTGGAATTCTTTTGAGGTATTAGATTCGAAAAGGGTTACTTCTTTTTCCCTCTTTGAACTTTGGAATTCCTGCCAAATAGTTTGAGAAGAGGGTTCTACCGAAATTGTTTGTTCTACTTGGGAGTCCAGATAAATAAAAGAAATCTCGGAGCAGAATGAAGGGAATTTGTGAGAAAAATAGCTTACCTGCTCTTATAGGCGTATCAAGTGCACTGATTTATTTTATCGTTTTCCTCAACTGTTCGGCAAATAAATCCTGAGGAAATTTCTATTCATTGTTTTTCTTTATTATTAATGTTTAATGAATGGATTTAGTAATCCATTTGAAGGTAAAATTGAATAAAACGGAATGGGCATGTGGAGAATTAAATTAATTCATTTTATATATTATGGAAGCAAAATATTTCTGCCCCATATCATTAAGGCTTGAATTGTACTTAATTTAAGTAAGGATAAATGTTTTCAAATGAAATATTACTTTTAGCTACCTGGTGATGCGTTTAATATTTCACGAGGAAAAGAATAGTTCACATTATGAAAAAAATTAATAATGAATAATTCATCTTTAAAAAAATTATGTTGATATGTGTATCTTTAAATTGCAATTAAACGAGATTCTATATTATTTGAGCGCAAATATTATTAATGTTATAAAAAATTTATTAAGAGGAGGATATGTTATATATTTGATACATAAAGGATGTCCTAAAGTTAACGCAACATTTGATTTTACCACCATTCGTGCAGTAAAATGTTGGCAACCCTATTAAGAAAGACTATTTGACGTCTGATAGCTTAGTGTTAGTAAAAATTGATTTACACGTTAGAGCAACGTGTTAACACAAGATTTCGAATAAATAATAAAAAAACCCACAGTTTATTTTCTTTAAATTGTTATATTTTTTTTAAATAGTAAAGTGCAAAGGATAGGGTTATGCGTGGAATAACACATAGGGCAAATGAACTACACGGCTTTGCTGGCATATACGCACTCTTTCGCCGAAGTTCGACATGACCATTTTGTATAAGTTAATTGAATTTCATTGATGCAGCTTTGAATTCCCTCATTCAATGCACGCATGCTTATGTGCGTGTTGGCATAGTCCTTTGTTTTCAAATAACCACATAAAAAGTAATCCGTTGGTGTTAAAGCACAAGATCTAAAAAGCCAATTCTCAAATTTTTGAATTGTGACCGCCAGAAACATTAATTTTGAAATATTGTTCAAAAAGGAAAAGACTTTATTTCATCGTGTGACTCACCATTTTTACTATTTCTAAACTAAATGACTTTTTAATAAGGTTGCCAACACTTTACTGCAAAAATGGGGACACATTCAAATCTTGCGTTAATTTTGAGACACCTTTTTTTTTCTGTAGCAAACGTCCGGTTTCTTTTGGTGTTCTATCATTCTTTAGATTTATATATTTCTATGCAGCATTCATAATATAATAAATAAATATCACCTTTTATTTTTATTTTATGAAAAGAAATCTGTAATCCATTTTTTTAAAATCTTCTGTTGTTGTGAATATCCATAAATTGAACTAAAATGTTCAAAACGTTCATGTTTATACAATCTTAACATATTTCATATTATGTAGGACTCAGGATTCACTACTATTTAGAATCACGCACATTTAATTACATTTAGGACGAACAATTACATTAACAAAAGAAATGAACATTAAATAGATTTCGTCGAAAACGTCGCAGGATTAATTCACGTGTTACGTCGCGTCTTTCGTTCAGAGACCCGTCTCGTCTCACACGTCCTGACTTTCGTTCAGACCCATCTCGTCTCGTCTGCACTCCGTCTAACAAGCATCAACACCTGTTGGCCAGCAGATGGCGCTCGTCATCAGGCGTTCGTCACTACATGTTATATACAATCCGATGATATCATAATTCAAGAAAGGAAAGATTGATTAGAAGAAATAGTATTATGTATCAAGTATTTTGTTATATAACCTGCGCTTACTCTCATGCTCAAATTTTATTCTTTAAATCAATCAAAATGTCATTAGCATATGTCGTCAATTACATTTTTTTATGCATTCAATCATTAATTGTTTTTACAAAAAAAGAATTGAAAGCAAAAAGGATAAAGAGGTAAAAAATCAAAGAACTGAATTTTAAACAAAGAATCAAAGAACATAATTTTTAAAGTTAAAATCTCAAATGAGCATTCAATGAATAATGTGAGAAACAGAAATTCATTCTCGATTCGCAACTTTTCCGTAATACAGCGCTTTGGGGGGAAAAATTAATTTTTGGGCCAACATGCATTTCACGTAATATTATTGAATTATTTCCAATATAAGTAAAGTTGCAGAGTAGTGTATTTATTAAAATATTATGTAGTAACATCAAGAAAAAGGCTTCATTCAAAAATAAAAGTGGAATGAAAATTATAGCATTAATAAAACGAAATTAAAAACACGCCCTCTAAAATAATTTTTTCGTTACGAAATATACAAGGAGAAAATACTGTAATCGTCAAAAATTCGAATCCGATATTTTGAAAAACCTTTAGATTTCAGACCTTCTCTATATGCGAAAAACATATTCTTACTTTATCGTATATTAAATACAGAAAAAAATATTGGAAATGCAAAAAATTCGAGATCATGACAAATTTCAAGATTTCGAATTCCAGACCTCTTGAGCCCGATAAACACATTTTTTGCATTACATTGCTTGTCTGCGAATATGATTATTCAATATTCTATGAGCTAGAAGGTGGAAGTTTGGTATATGGATTTAAGATAAAATTCATAGATTTCTCTCAAACATTGAATGGAATTCAGGAAGTCTCTCTTTCTGACTCTTCAATTAGAAATGAATTCGATAACTTCAAAACTACAAGAGCTATGTAGATAAAATTTTGCACATAGGTTTTAGAATCTAAAATACAAATATTCATCATATGTTGAACCTGATTCGACTACGGTGATCGTCTATCGGTGTGCATGTAACCGCAATAGCTCATAAATGCAATAATTTAAACCAATTAATTTTGGTATATGATCTTATTACTACAACTGTTATCTTGTATAAAATTTTGGCGTGAAAAGGCATCAAAAATTCGTATCCTCGTGATAGATTCAGTAACTGTTTCGTTCAGTGGTGGCGAGGTGATCAGATGTACATAAGAAGAAAGAAGATAAATTCGGTAGGAATGTTAAATCGTCATCAAAAATCTATATTTTGTACCTATCGTTCGCCAATGCCCTGCAAGGAATTGATGGCATTTGCGAATATACAATCAGAGCCTTGTCGAAGGTCCTTACTTTTATATGGAGGAACAGAGATAAAATCGTTTTTGGAGAATATGCAAGAATGTTTCAGGGAGACCATTTCCAGTAGTTGATATTATGTCTGTCTATTTATGTAATCACGGTGTAACTAAAAAAACGCTTCAAGTTAGCTTAATGATATTTGGTATGTGATCTATACATGAAATTTTCAGATTTCAAGGCATTTTATACCTTGATAGAAATTATATCTACGTGCCTCTGTATACAAATGAGCATAATAACTTCAAATTGTGTTATGAAAGTAATAACTTCAAGCTACACCCGCAAAATTTGGTGCACAATTTTAACATTTGAAGTATAATTCCGCTCAAATTTTGAACGAATAGGACGACATCTCAATCGTCTGTCAATTTGAGCACAGCATTAATATGACCGGAATGATTCAAAAACGCAAAGATTTATATAAAGGAAAGTTGGAATGACATTTCCTTATTAAAATTATAATTAATATAAAATATTTTCGTTTAAAAAGAGAAAGCATTCAAATTCGATTAACCAGTATATTATGAAACATGAAATTCTCATATGTGGAATTCCAAAAGTACAAATCTTAGCATTCATGGCGCTCCTGGACTTGCCTAGAGCTCCCAATTTTCATGGAAGAGGGAGATGTGATCTTAAATCACATATTAAAATTCTCATTTAAATCTTAATCAAAATATTAGAGATAATAACACTTTATATGTATTTTGGAACGAAATCTAATCTGAACGAAATTTGAACGAAGGCGTTCGTCTGTCTGGATATTCGAATACAAATGAATTCGATATTTACTAAACGTAAAGAATACTTAGGAAACCATTGCCATTGGCCGGGATTGTCGTTACAGAAATGTTGAAAATAATGCAAAAAAATATTATATCATAGAAAAAAAATATTGTTTGTTTAATTTTTTGAATCAGAATTTCATTCTATATGGAAATAGTAGAATTTAATCTTGTAAAATGGCCAAAATTGGACTTATTTAAATTTGTTTATAACAGATAATGCATCATTTATTAATATAAAACAATTATTTCATTTTTTTTTTCATCTTACTTTTCTGTCAGTTCTAAAGAATGATCTGCAGTATAAGAGTACGTTTCATTTTTAGCATTTCAGGAGAACAAAAAATTCCATATCAGTCAAAAACTTTCTAAGATTCTTACAATTTGAATAGAATAAATAAACTGTTTTAAGATAATTGAATTATATAAAGCAAAATTCAAATACAGCATTGCCAAATTTGTCCATTTTCTTGGATTACAAGAATTTTATAACTCGTAAAAGTTGATATTTCCCTTCTAAATTTTCCCAAAATAAAAGGACACCATTTTTTATAAGGTCTGTGGGATAAATTATTATTCTTCATATTAGTCTAATTAATTATCCAGAGGCGATGAACCAATTATCAATTAATCATTTTTATCTCATAAAAATGTCCAATGGAGCAAAGATAAAAAAGACTTTAAAAAAATCTGCCTTTATAATTCTAATAATGTATGACAAAGATTAAAGTCCATTATTTTTTCAAACACCTGGAAAAATTTAATGTAGGAGTATATATATATATATATATTTCTTTATGTAATGAAGCTATATAGTTCAGGCGTGATATTTATTCATGCTTCTTGAAAATATTTAATATTTTTAAGTTTATTTGGGTCTTTTAATATTCACAGTAAAGACACATTAGTGCAAATGAGTAGTTTGAAAATTTCATGAATATTATGCTGTCATGAATAAAATTTTTGTAATTCTTTTAAAATGTCATAACATGGAAATCATCTCATTATTTGAAATCTCACAACAATTTATATGGCATTATAATTAAAGAAAGCATTTTACTTTAAGTTAAATCTGTGGCTGCTGAGAAGCTTTATGATATGATTCTAATTAATTTTAATTTATTTAAAGTTTCATCAGTTATTAAAAATATTTTCAGATGTGCCATTTCGACATCTAAAAATATTGATGCATGTTTTATATTCGGTGATTTCGTTTAGGAAATTCCTTCTGTGAGGAAAGAGAGAAGATTCAAAAATTTCCTATGATGCTTTATTCCACAAGAAAGCCTGAAACACACGAAGAAAAACAGTCGAAGCCTACTTAAAGACAACACTTGCAGAAATCAGCACACAGTAAAACAGCATATCGCTATTACACAAACGCAACCGCACAGTAACGCTCTGTATACATCAAGATAATTCCCTCCGTTATCGACTTTCCAAAGAGAGAATTGAAATGATTGTGCGCGCATCCACTTATATAGTCTCCATAGAAACTGCAGAACTTTCTAGTAAGATCTGTGAATTCCGTCTCCTAATAGAATTATTTCCATATTTCTTATGTTCTTTAGAGCCTTAATTTTTATCTATAAATCAGCAAATTGTCTCTAAATTGTTCTCATGGATGCCAGCTCTTAGAGTTGGTATTCCATAAGCATCCATTGGAAATATTTGTATGTCTCTCTTATTATTAGCAATGCAGGAAAGTAATATTGCAGAATCATAGTATTGTAATTAGCAGTTTGTCATAAAGTATGAAATTTGTTATGTGGTTACTTTTGAGTCACCGCATGCATGAAGGCGAAATCAGCAGCGAAATTATGAACACTTTATTTTTATTCCCCAAAAGAACAAATATCTATAATGTTTGTAAAATATTTTTTTTTTGAAATATTATACAATATTTCAAAAAATTGTGAAACAATAAACCTAAATATATTTTTAAACACTTTGTTTATGTAAATATAGTGAATATGGTAATAATGTGTTGTTTAAACTTAGTATATTTTTCATATCAATACACAAATATATTAGCCCGTTCTTTTTTTTCTTATCTGTCTTACATTTCTAGCATTTTATGATTATTCTCGCATTCCGGCATCTATTTGTTAATAATCTACAAATTTCTTGTGGGCAACAAGCGAAAATAATTTTGAAAGGTATATATTCAATTTTAAATTAACAACCTCTAAATTTCTCTAAAAATATATTTAGTTATCAAGTACATCGCATAATCTTATACTTACCAAAATCAAATAAAATTCACAAAATTGTGAATTTACACATAACCTAAGGCAGCCTTTAAATCCATAACATTTATTTGCTAAGTGAATCTAGTTAATTGAATTTCAAATTCCATCAACCCCTTATAAACCTACCTTTTATAAGGGTAGAATTTGTATCCGTCTGAAACGTAATTCTCTTTATCTTATATCAATATCTTTTTCCGATAAATTTTTTTTTTGAAAACACACTGCTTCAAAAGTGCCGCGCTTCTCCCTGCAGCACACAAATTACATTTCGATACTGTGAAAAGGGTGAAAGAAAAATATTTATTTATTACTACTTTTTTATTTTATTTTTTACGGCTTGGAAAATACCGTGGATTTACTGTAATCAATCATTCTGCTGAGGAAAATTTTTTCCATCGTCTCGAATATTCTGATACAGAACCACCACCACAGAAGTCAGCATTTTTTAAATAAATCTTTTTATAATCTATTTTATTTTCTCACATTATCCGTATAGCGTCCTATCTGTTATTCCGAAAATAACTCAAATAGTTTAAAAAACAAAAAACAAAAAAAAAATTTTTTTTCGTGGAATTTTTCGAAAAATGTATTGTACGTTATTAATATTGAAAAGTTACTGCATCTCAAATATTTGATATTTTTAGAGCATAGATAAATTTTGAATATTCTCTATTGTTAAAAAAGAAATGCAATACATATAACTTCACAGCGAAGTATTTTGAAACATTTATTTTAGCGTTTTGAAATTCATGACACAGAAATGTACAAAGTTATTTATTGCTTTCTTTTTACATTAATATGTTACCATTATCAAATATTTGTTTAAATGTACATTTTGTTTAAATACAGAAAGTTATTTATTGTCTTTTTTCTTACATTAATATGTTATCATTTCAAAACAGAATATTTGTTTAAATGCACATTTTGCTAAAAGAACTGGAGCATTGGCATATATAAAATAATAAAATTATAAAAATATTAAAACATTACAAAAGATCTGTAAACAAAGTAATATATTTATAAATTTGTATAATTCTGTTTATTTAAAGACTAGATAAGGTAGTATTTAACAATACGATACATTAAAAGGTATCATCCTAGTTTTTATAATTTTAATACATCAAATGCAATTATGCAAAAAGATGTCAAAAGAATAGAACCATTTCTGTTCAAAACTGGTAAAAAGTATCCTCTTTCTTACAGTATTATTGTTTTATTTTTCCAAATTTAGCAATTTCCAAATTTTTACATTTTAATAGAAAGGCAGAGAATTTCATTTAAAGTATCATGCATTTTATAAAAATGCCAGTCTATGAACGAAACTACAATGGTTAAAATTATGATGAATACAATCTCCCACGTTTCGATCCAATTTTTTTTTTCTTCTGTGAGGCGCTATATTTAAGTCTTAACAATTTACTCCTCGTTATTCAATATCACATAGAATCGAGTCTCCCGAACGAAAAACCAAATTAATTATTGAAAGTTATTAATATGAATTTGAACTCTTAAAGATAAAAGCATATATAGAGTTAGCTAGAAATGAAAGGGCTGACAACTGAGTAAAAACTGCTTCAAAAAAGAATTTAACTGCCATTCATTTCAATAAGCTGTGTAATCAATTTAAAACTGAAGTTAAAAGGAACATAATTTAATTACAGCCAGTCATTCCGTTACCACAGTACTCATGCGTTTAAACATGTATTATTGTGACTGGCTGTTATGCTCATTAACTGTCCACCTTTTGCATAAGAAAACAATGGCCAACAAAAGTTAGTTAAAATCTTCAAATTTTTAGTAAAAGATTAGAAATCATTTCTTTTAATATTTTTAAATATTTATGGTATTGTAATATTGTGATAAAATTACTATCCATCATGAGTCTTCTCAAATTTCTGTGAGTTCACCACATTCTGTTATGTATTGCTGAACTGTGTCCCTTATACATACGTTGTCTTGTATCTTGCATCCTTCCAAATCCGTAGAAGTATCCAGGAAATCTTCCATGTCCCTGTATAATTTGCACTAGAATCGGGTGAATTTATTTTATATAGTTTTTAGTTCATGGATTCAAATCTTATGCGTCCTTTCCACGACATTATCCATCTATCCTGCCACTGCATAGTCATCTCTCTTCTAATTTCCTTCTTTAACATTTAGAATGACTTCGGAATTACAATATGTATTTGGGTTTTTCTGTGTGTCTTTCTTTTCATATTCATCTGCTCTCTCATTTCCACATATTCCGATCTGAGCCTTAATTCAATTTATTCTTATCCATGTATTCTTATCCATGTATTCTCTCAAGTTTTCTTTAATTTTCTAGATTTTTGTTGTTGTTTGTGGATTGTATTGCCTGATGGGCTGACATAGAATCTGATCATATAAAGCATATGTCAAAATGAGCTGGTGGCAGGAGATGGCAGGAATCCACAAAATAACCGATAGACGAAAAATTTCTTTGATAATACCAGTATCAAAGGCATGGAAAAAAATGTTTGCTTTAACCAAATTCTTACTGGCCATGATGCGTTTAAGGCTCATCCATCAAGAATTTTTTGACAGTGATTATAAATATTTCTGTTTAAAAGTTGTAGTTATGATTCTAAACATTATCAAAAAGCGTGAGATTTGGATAATAAAAGTGAATGAAATCTTTCTGACTGTAAAGAAATGAAATTGGAAACCGTATTGAAATTCCAGTCTCTTAGGAAAGCTACCTTCCTGCTGAGGGGATGTTGATTCAAGAACTGAACGGTGATAAGTCATCAAAAACTGTAAACAGATGTTTTTCATGTCCCATATATAGTTTTATTTATTTATTTTTTTACAATGCAGTATATATTATCTTACAATTTTTTCAATTTTTTAAAATATTTTTTCTATTATTCTTTTTTTTTATTTTTTATGATATTTTATATTATTTATGTTTATTTTAATTAACTGTTTTATTCTATTGTTTGACATTCCAAAATACCTATATATGTACAGGACGCCTGTTGTTCTTTAGTTTTGATGGCCTGCCATTTTTTGTGGGTCTTTTTAACTGATGAGCGGTTTTGTAGTAGTTCCATATTTTCTTTCCTATTTGTATTCGGCTTGGGTGGGTTTTGGATCTTGTATATGGAATTATATATATCATATTATTTGCATAGAAAAAATTTCAGATGACCATGCAAAGATCTATATCTAACAGTCAGTTCAAGAAATCCACAGGCAAACTAAAAACCATCGTCTTTCGGCGCAAAGTTATTTTATGTATATGAAAATATGTAGTATGAATTATTTTTCATACATCGGATTTTTTTTGAAGTTATTATTATTGAATGATTTAAAATTATTTTATTTTCCTAGATGACTTCTGAAAAATTTTAATTTAAAGAAGCAAAATTTAGTAATTTAACAAAGGGGCAATTCAATTCATAGAAGGCAACTTTTGTTGATGTTCCTTTTTTCAAGTTTTGTGTAAAAGATATTGCCTCATTGGCGCAATGAATCATTACAATGTCACAAACTAAAAGTGACCATCCTTATTTAATGAAAACATTGCACATTTGGTTTGGCTGTTCATTCGTTAATTAAATCGATATCCATAATGACACAGTTAATGCAAAAACGTATAAAACAAAAAAAGTGCCAAAGGGATTGTAAGGAAGAAATCGTGATCCTTTTGCAAAAACACCATTTCATTTTCAACCACACCATTCAAGTACTATTTTATCTTAGTTTCACACATTGTATGCTAAATGGAAGACGAAGAGTCTCACTCCCAAACAGTAAACAAATGCTTGCGTTTAGAAATGGAACTTTTGTAGTGATATCAGGATTATGGCGAGTTACTTGCCAGCAACATTATCAAATGTGGGAACACACAAGATTTTTCATCTTACCCAGAAAATAGGGAAAAAGTAATACTTTGAAATCAAGGTAAAACTTATGCAAGATAAAAAATCGTATTATGCACATTTATACAAAGGAAGGGAGCAATACTGTTCATTAAATCCTTGACCAAAATTATATACTGATTTTTATAATCAATAGCAGCACAAATTATATAATTTTTTTTAAATCTAAAATCCTTCGGAATTTTTGTCAAAAAAATGTAATCAATAGAACGTACTACTTTTGTTATATTATATATTAGCAATATATATACATGATGTAGTTGGTTAATTCCAGATTCAAAATTTAAAAATATATCAGATTGATTTTTGTTATACAATATCTTCATACATGTTTAACGCTTTGCACTCGGAAAAGAAATTCGATGCATAATTATTCACCTAATACAAAGATTAGTTTATTGTTCCGAAAAGTAAATATATATAATAGTTTTAAGCCGAATTCTCCCATTTACTTAATTTACATCCTCTTAATACTCGGCAGGTATTTCTAACAATCAAAATTAAATAAACAAATAAGAAAACTTCAAAATGATGCACCGCCTTGAATGGTGAGTGAGAGTCACCATTCGAGTGCTAAGGGTTAAAATTTCCCAGTTTCGATTAAAGAGGATAACTTGGAAAAACGTTAAGAATTTTTATACATTCGAGAGTGAGAATTTCCGGAAAAACCACTGTCAGTATTTCATTTAGTC
>JAPMOR010039457.1:0-18896 GCA_026543865.1 Argiope aurantia | reverse complement strand
ATTCAATTAGGTTAAAAATACTGCTATTAAAATTTCTAGAATTCATTCAATTAGGTTAAAAATACTGCCAATAAAATGTCTTGTCATTTTTACCTATGTCTTAAATGAAGTCATAAATACGTAATATTATAATGGAGAAGCGTATAAAACTTTGTATAGAGAAAAGTTTGAGTAAAGATTTTTTTGATGTCTAAAAGAAAACAAAAGTCAATTCATGGAAATTAAATTAATTCAAACCAGTCAAAAATTAAATTCAAACGAAAGCAAGGAAAATAAAAATTTTGTGAGCAAATAAAGCAAAAGTTCGACGAAATTAGCAGCTTCAGGCTATGAAAAGAGTGATTGAAAAGAAAGTTTTTAATTATTTAATTGTATATTTAACTGCCACAAAATATTAATTAAAGCTTTTATACATCAATATTTGAGAGCAAAATTTGAAATATTTATATAACAATTATTTCTAATTTATGGAAAGAAAATTTGCCTTCATAGATTCTTAAAAATCTTTTTTTTTTTTTTAAATTGGCAATTCTTTTCACCAATGCAGTAAAAGGATTCTGTGTTTTATAATACTTTAAGCAAAAGTAGCTTTTAAATTTAGAAATATTAAACATTAAAATAAATTAATCGCAATCCATCTCAGCCATACCACTTAATAAATAACAAAAATAAAAAAAAAATCATTTTTCAAAATAAATTGCAGCAAGCGTTCATAAAATGTTTCTTTAAAAAAATGTAAAATATATATATTTTTTAAAACTTTGCCGACAGAAAAAAGAGCGTAAATGTGCGAAGCTCTGTTACAAATGCTCCAAATAAGTTAAAGATTTTAATTACATTCATAAAGAATAAGTATAACGAAGATTAAATTATAGCTTAAAGGAGAATCTACTCCTTTCTCAGAATAAATAATGCCGTAATAAGATATTCAATAGAATTAATCCGGAGACACGCTGGTAATTAAAGTATCTCATTACGATGAAAATAAATTGAAATTATTAATCTATTATTTTCTGAACAAAGATCGAACTTTATCAATGGATTTAATCTAAAGATTTAACCTTTTTTAAAAATTGCCGTTGTAAAAATCGGAGTTAATTAAAGCGGAACGCATTTTTATCAATATAATGAAAGATGATATAAATTAATGAAGTTTCTTGAGTTTATGTTTATTTAAATACTATAAAACTAACAAAATATGCTTTTTATTTATTTCAATTTTTAATTCAAGCACGCAATTTCAAAATGTGTGCTTTTTCTACTAGCAAAACTTTATTTAAATTTACAAAAAAGTTTATTATTTTTTTATATACAATGAGTATATAAAATTAGGTAATATTCTATAAAGGCTGATCAGACATACGGAGATAAGTCATATTTACAAAGAATATTGCGTTGCAAAATTAAATGGTGTCCGTCAGAAAATCATTGATTGATTATGAAAACACTTTGCAAGTATATAGATTTTTAGAGTTCATAATGTTACTAATCTGTAATATTGTATTTTTTTTCATGTTTCATTGTCGAAAATAGAGATTTAAAGGAATTCTTCATGATGGCTGAATGGATGTCAAGTCAATAACTCCGGCCTTGCAGCTATTTGCAAAAAAAAAAAAAAAAAAATTGTTTCAGAAAATACAAGAATTATGGGAATATCCTAAGGATACAAGACCTTAAGAATCTTCTAGAAAATTCCATACTTTTACGGGAGATTATAAAAGGGAAAGCTATTACAGGAAAAAATTTTTTCTCTGTAGAGATTTGTTCATGTATAGAGATCGATGTTTCCGAATTACTATTTTGCTGTCTGTGCGTGTTATATGCTTATGCAAGTGCTGTTTTCCGGTAAACTCCGGCCGCTTGTTTTGCAACATGTGCTTGCTGTTTCCTTGTAGAATAAAACTTCTTTCTCCCATTATATAACGTTTTACATCCACAAGATCATTTCTGTAACGATAACATTCAGAGAAAAGGAACGACATTTTAGATACAGATATTTTAAGGTATGCTTTCAAGAATGATGTGAGAAGCAGAACCATAGTCTCATATCTATGGTTGTAGTGACAAAATTTCGAAAATTTCAAATGGTGAAAGCTTTTATTTTAAAATAAATATAATATTTATATTATAATAATATATAATATATTATATTAAAAATATCTGCACTGCAATATAACGCATTGGAATCGCAACACAGCATAAAAATCGTTGGTACTACGAAAGGACTAAGAAAAGGATGAAAATAAAAATAATAACAAAGAAATAAGAGAGAAGTCAAACGTTTTACTTTATGATCAAAATAACCATGCATATTTGAAATGCCATCGTATATGAATTCAAGTTTCGCCTATTTATGCATTTTTTAAAGATAAATACTAACACTGCACTTTGTTAATAAATCAGACTCTGTAACTGCCAAAACATGAGTTGGCAACTTCATGTTATAACGTAAAAATGACATGCTACTGCTTAGCTGGCCCGCCTCTCGCTCTCAAGAGGGCTCTCCAAAATGGGGCTGAGAAGCTTCCGGCATGTTGGTTGGTTCTTGCCACACTGTACACTGTACACTTTAGGTACAGCAAAAGTATTGGGTAGCTACTCCCCTCCCACTACCGATAATGGAACATACCTCCAACAATAGGGGTTGCACCGTGACCGGTGATTCTTTAAAAATCCAACCACACTTCCTAACAATGCTACCACAGTGTTCCGTTCATTAAGAGTTTTCCGTATATGTCTCATAGTTGGTTGGAGTAAACGATTGTGATCTACCTTTAACAAATTATTGTAGAAATGCCATGCATAGAAACACTTAATATTCGTTTCCTCATTTAATAATAATTATCATTCTTACATTAATTATCGGTTATAATTTAAAAAAAAGTGATAAAACCGTTATAATGATATTTATTTTAATGAAATATAAAAATCTAACAGAAACTGGAACTAAAAGGTGAACAAGATGGAATCATAGATTATAAAAAAATATTTCAAGAAACGTATTATACTCAAATATACGGTTATATCAGAAAATTGAAACTATCATTTTTGTGTTTTTTGTGAGCGCAATCGCCTTAGGAAATTTTATCATGTCGCACTTTTGTTGTTCGAAGAATAACAAGGAGATTCTTTAATTTTCACCATGTGTTGTCCAGCATGTTTTTGTGGCAACATATTCAGAATCCGCTGTCCTGATCTCTAACGTTTTAGTATCACGAGTTGGTGAGGTAAAGTCCATAACATTGTGTAAATGCATTGTGCTTTGCCCTGAATCGATGTCATGTCATTAACACTTAATTGGGATGTGCGGTGTCTCAGAACGCTAAGGATGACGTATTCTATTTTTAGCTCAATCGAATGGATTGACTCTGTAACTTCGTTTTTCCTGACCTTCACTACCTGTGCACTTCTTCAACCGATTTCAGGAAATGCGTTTTTTTTTTAAATATTTCATAAATTTCTTTGCATGACGTTTGTGAGACCGCCTCTCCTCGTTAGTATTCCAATATTCTCCAAGGCTTAGCAGATGGCTCTAAAACTTAGTTCTCGAAGCATCATTTAATCTACTGATTATCTTATGAAGCAGAGTTCCTGAGACTTTTAAATGAAGTAAAAAGTGATTTTAGTGATGAGGATAAATGCACAGAAGATTTTTTTCGATGAAAATTCGCATTCGACTGATTCTGATATGTATGTTCAAATATAATTATTTTTTCTAGTGATAATATATTTCGAAAAATTTCTAAAGTATATTAATGTAACATGATATATATCTAAAAAATTTACAGGCTGATTTTTTTACAAGTATTTAACCTGCATGTTTAAAATGCCTTCGAAATCCATATTATCAATATTAACACGTTTCTGCTTAGAAATGATATAGATTAAAGGAGTCAATTTTATTTTTATTTTTCATATAATTGTTGAATTTTTCCTTATATTGTTTTCTATATATCTTTGTATACTGTAAAAATAAATATAATTTAAAAAGTAAAAAATAGTGTTTTTTCTAGAATACTTTTTTTGTAACATGTAATTTGAGAAGAAAATGTATGTTGAAACTCAATTACCTTTTAATGATAGTATATTTTTTAAAATTTCTAAAACCTATTTATATATCAAGAAAAATATCTGCAGAATATATTGATTGATTTTCATATTAATACTTTCATTAAAAAATTTAATTCCAGCGCAAAGAAAATGCGGTTTCGTAGACCGCATCTTCCCATTTAATTCCGAAATTTTCACCTATCCAGTTAAGAGTTAAAATTAAAATAATTTTTCTGTAATTCTTCCTCGTTCCCTTTATTCAGCAATAAAAGAAAACCCTTATAAATAGAACAGAAAGTTAAAAATAGTCAATGTAAAAAAAGTTGCATTGCAATCTTCAGCGATCATCTAGTTTTTACTCCTTAAAACAGAAAATGGCCTTACTTTATTTACTCTATAAACAATGGACATAATTAAGTAAATAAACACATAAACATACCGGGTCCTCTGGCGAAAAATATTCCTCTCATGTCCGGCACTTCATATGGATCGTACCCATGAGAGCCCATTGATATGGATGACCCTGTTGGAATGCTTTTCCCGGGAATGTCCAGCTGGGAATAGGAAGAATGGATTACAGCTGATCACAATAAACAGTATTCACCGAACGGACAAGAAAAACATTATAAAATTTATTTGAACGAAAGAAAAGGATATATCAGTATTAAAGATTTTTTTTTAATTTTACAGATTTTTCACTAGAATTGCATTTTTGTGATAAATTGTTTAATTTCACACTACAATGCGAGGAACTAAACCATATATATTTATCTGTCACATAAAAAAATAAATGTGGATCATATTTTATATTTGACGAAATGAAGGAAAGTGTTGAGAAATTCAGTTTGGAATTTCATTTGGTTTTCTTATGATGAATTATTGATTATATTTTAATACAGGCATTACTCTATTTCTCAATCATTTTCATAAATTGGCATAATTCTATATATCCTTTAAAAGTTTTTTTTTAAAATTTGACTATAGATTTTCATCGGGAAGCACTCAAAAATGAGGATGAGAAACTTCCGGTATGGTGGTTAGTCCTCGGAACCCTGGTAGGTACTAAAATGATGGAAGAGGGGGTTACCTCTTATTGATGAAGGAACATGCTTCCCTCAGGAAGTATTATACTGTGGCCACTCAAGGTCCTTAGGATTCAAACTTAGTTCCCGCCAAAGTTGCTGTCGCAGCGAGTCGTTCAATCAGATTTAATCTAAAAGCCTTATTTAGGCAGAGTGGAGAAGCCAGTGTGGGTATTTGTATATAGACATAAACATTACAAGATTGAAACGTTCAATAATTTAATACTTTTTCTCTGTTATTTCCCACCGATCATTAAGACGGTGTACATCTGCTTACTTATTTAATAAGTTATCAGCAACTCTCGTATAATTTCCGAAATAAAAGGGGTTTTGTAGGATTAGAAAAAAGATACTGTAACTATTAAAACATAATAATTTAAAATCTTTAATGGTTTTAATATCTGATAATAGCAATTTAGCTTATTATTTATTACTTTTAAAAATATGTTTAATATTATTTAGTAGTTTTAGTAAATATTGATTTAACTCTGATTAAAATATTATGTAAATATACATATTTGCAGGCCATAATTTTTAACGTTTTTGTGAATTGCTTGCTTATTTTGAAATAATTGTAATAACATAATAATAATAATAATAATAAAATACATCTCAGGTCAAATTCTGACCTTAGTCAGTAGCAGAACACACTAACATCATGCTGCTTCGTCGCTGAGAAAAGTGATAATTTACTAGTATATAAGCTGAGCCATAATTTTAAATGTTTTCAACCGATTTTGACTAGCAGCTTGCATTTTGTATATTTTAATGAATGAATACCACCTAAATGTGCAGGAGTATTGAAAAATGAAGGAGAAAATAGAAAGGAGGAGGAGAAGAAAGAGAAGGAGAAGATGGAGGAGAAAAGGGGAATATTTATTTCTAATGAATGGTAATAGACAAACACATAAGATGCATCACTAAATGGAAGAAAGTTCATTCTATTTTTAAAATTCAAATAACCATGGTAAAACCGACGCTGATATTTATTTATGTGAAAAAAGGTGATACCTCAGAAAAAGCCATTCTATATACTACATTATGCAAAGAGAAGGTTCCATTGTTCTATTACAGCTTGTATTTCGTTATAAATTCAACAAAGAGTCGCATTTTATAAACAGATTTACAATTGGTATTGTTAATTATTAAAAGATAATTGCATATGCAACGGAATAAACACTGCTTGTCCTCGCAATGTTGTATTAAATGAAAATGTTGAGTGGTCCTTATTATTTTCGAACGCAATATAGGAAATTCACAAGCAGAGATCTTAGAACCTATACATGTAACATTATTTTGTTTGAAGCAGAGTGCAGATTTGAAGACATAGATGAGACGTTGTATTTTTAATTTCGTTTTATTCTCTCATTAATATCCATTACGGGAAAGCAATTTATTTACAAGCAGACGCAGCACGGCACAAAAGTAGAAGTAAGAAAGAAGCGCGAAACAAATGATCACTAGTCTTATATAACGTAGGATTTCCGGCCACGCGCCAATTCAATACACGTGGTGACATTTGACACCCTTTCAAGAGCACCGAAAGTATCACTTTCACTCGATGCGTAGTACTGATGGCGCATTATTTTTAAAAGGAATTAATTAAACCGAAAGGGGAATTGGATCACGAAATTAAGAGAATATTTTAGAATGAAGTTACGATGGGCTAAATTAAGATAAAGTTTTGGAAATTAATTTGGATTAAATTAAGAGTTTAAAATATCATTACATACATGTATTCAAGATCTGTAATATCGAAATTATTACAGCAATGAATTCAAAAGCCGGGACCATTTATTTCACATGTGGCAAGAAATACACTTCTAACTCAACATTTGTCGCTTAATAAATGGAACTCATACCAATGGCAAAAAATAAAATTTTGGACATTCCACTTTTCAATTATGTATCATATTTGTCACTATCTATTGTCATTCATTAGCAATACATATTTTATATCTACTCCTTCCTTTTGTATAATTCTGTATTATACTCCCAACGTACCAAATCTCATTCGGAATTGAATTTCCCTTCTCGTGGGATTTTATTTAATCTTGTTGTTCAGCTTTAGTGATTCGATTTTGCATTTTATTTGTCAGATATTAATTTCTTTAAAACAGCCTGGGCAGTGGTCCCCCAGAAACTTAATCACATACTTATCAATGCAGGTATACTTAAAGACATCAAGGCTTCCTTCCGCCACATAAATCGCTGCAACTTGGATAAGGCCGTGAATATGTTTCATACCAGGGTGAAAGAATTTTTCGAAATATAGAGTTTTGGTGTTAATCTAATATTTTTACTGAAATATGTAACAAGAAAGTTAATTTTGGATGTCTTTTTGCATGCCAGCTAACACAAGTTTTTGGCACGAAATTACAGTTGCAATCACAAGATAATATACCGAATTTTAAGCGATTTAAGTCAGTACAGTTATGAGTTATTGCGCTTACACGCATTCCAAAGTATAGTCTGATAGACGTTCAACCATTTGAGGGATTTTGTTCAAAATTTGTTATTTATATTTAGATGTTTAGCTTGCATTAAATGCCATCTACTAGCTCTTTGCATTTTATTGTATTAACTTGTATTCGAACAGCCAGACAGAAAGATAGACTTTCTGTGAATGAATTTCGTTTAAATTTTGATAGGGATCTATAAATGTTGCTATAAACATCTATATACAAAATTTCAGCCATCTAGTTCAAAGCGATTTTTCTTCACAGACAGACAGACATCATGGTCTGTAAAATGGAGATTCATCAAAATTTGGAATTAAAATTTTTTTCACAATTACAATATTTTCTCTAAATTTCGTGTATGAAAAAGTGGAAAAAGTTAGTATTTATGATTTACTCGGTATTTATGCATAAAAACATGCAAAAATAAACTCTACTATTATACAGCTTATTAAGTCAAATAATGAAATATGCCGTACGTATATTATGTTTTTGATATAATGCTCAAATTAAAAAATGCTGTTGAATCTAACTGACTGTTTCTTTTTCCACAAGTTGAATTTGGAAAGAAATGTAATGATTATTTTTCATTGATTCATTTCTTTCTATAGTTTTCCTTTTTTTTTTATCAAGTAATAATACAGAGCTTTTTGTATCTGAAAGTAAATTCCTATGAGAAAAATAAACCAATTCAATATGAAGACGTATTTCATTTTTATACGCAAACGAATTTCCCATGTATAAATAAAACATATGTTTCGTACGTAAATAAATAAACAAAAAATAAATAAATAATAAATAAATAGCATTCTCAAATATATCACTTGTTTTACCTAATTCAACATTATATGTGTCTGTTTGAAGGAAAAAGACCGAACACAGGATTATGGTTAGATATAGCACTGTTTAAAAAGCAATTAATTAGAAAAAATATTTATTATTTAATTAGATAAATAATAATGGTTTTTTGAAATCCGAATAATAGAAACTTATAAATTTTTTAGAAATATAGAAAATTTTTTTTTCATGTATATGTAATTTTATCGGGTGTTTTCATTTTCTTAGTTTTTTTAAAAGCAGTTAAAAGGATTTCCTTTATTTTTGTTGCTTTTCCGTCGTCTCCAAATTTGTTAAGAGCAGTTAATTGTTTTCGCATTTAATTTTTATTGACAAACGCATTAAGATTAAGAAAATAATACTATGACTATTAACTTTCTTATTTATTGAATACTAGCCGCCTTTGACGACCGGCCGGTTCGCCAGTATTACCGCTCGCTACAATTTTCAATTAAATATTTTAAGTAACTGGTCTCTTAATAGATTCCCAAACAAAACATTTTTAATCTTCAAATTTTGATAGTTATACCAAACTTATACTGTTGTTTAGATCGTTTCGTTCAATTTACTATATATATTTTGCTAATTTGTTGTCATTTCCGGCAAAACTTCAACTTTAATTTAAAGTGGAAATGATGAAATTACAATTAATATCAGATATTTTTTTAATAAAACCAAGCGTTTTATTTTATTTATCATCTTTATTGTTATTTATTTATTATTATTATTATTATTGAATATGAGTATTGCAAACAAAATCGCTCGGTATTTAAGTCTTATGTGAACTACAAAATATTTTTCATAATTTATGTAATATCTCAAAGAATAATTCAACAAAAATTTCTCATATTCAGCATAAAATTCGGTTTTTAGTTTTGCTTTCAATAGGATTGAAATGAAATCAATAATAATATTTTGTTCCGGCCTATAAATATATTTCAAAAATTATGAAGTCTTAATTTAATGCAGTAAGGTATCAAATTCTGAGAAATATTCTGGACACACCAAATTTTAAATAAATGAATGAATGTTTCTATTTTCCACGATCAACTAAGACTTATTTATGAAGTTTTGAATGTTAAAAATTGAGAAAAACTGAACATTTTCATAATCTTAGTCCAATTAATCTTGAGAAACCTGCGCGCTGATTGGCGTATTTTCTTTGAAACGATAGATGGAAAATCTAAAATTATCCTTTTTTTATTGAATAGTGATATTTAAATTTTCATAAATCAGCCAGTTTAAGTGATTGATTTAGTTGATTGGAAATTAACTCTTTTTATTTAAAATATTAGTGTTTCAAGTACATTTTGTTCATCGTGATTTCGACAGCAGAAGCTTTATGTAAAATCAAAAATTCGTTATTTATTAGAGCATTTATAGAATCAAGTTACATAAAATATAATCATTTTCCATTTAGGCCATTTTAGCAGATCTGTGTCTTAATAAAGGTTTACAAATTAGCAGTGTGGCCCTTATTTGAATGGATATCCTATTCATATTAAACAAAACTTGCCTTAAAATAAGATTGATTTATTGGATTAATAATATAGAAAGTATGAAAGATCATAAAATAATTTTTCTTGAATTTATTTTTTAGAAAAAAATAATATTTCATATTTGTTTCATTTCCTACAGACACGTGCCGAAAATTATATTTTTGCAGATTTTATTTCCAAAAAGATTTTATTTATTTTTAATTGGAGCTTTAATCAATGTGATGACAACACTTTGAAAAAAGCTAATTTTTTCCCCATGAATGCGAAACGTGCTTAATCTTAATTTTTATTTTGTACGAAAAAATTTGTTGAAAAATATAGTTAAAATATTTATTTAAAAATTCATTAAAAATAGAAATTTAATTTTAAGGTTAAAACGTTTGGTATCATTTAAAAGATAAATTTTTGATCTTTAATTTCATGTAAATATCGTTTTTGTGCGGTAATATTTTCGGAAGTTATAGCAGAAAAACGTCAAATATTCGCTTAATTTTTAAATAAATAAAATTATAATTAAAAATTCGAAAAAATAACCCGCAGGTGCAAATTTCCGGCCTCCAAGGTATACACTTGCCAAATTTGGTAGCTGTAAGTTGAATGATCTGGCCTGTAGAGCGCCAACACACACATACACACGCACACACACACGCACACACACACATTAAGCTTTATTATAGGTATAGATGTTTGTTAAAAAAGGTTATTATCCGATTCGAACTATCGAATTTTATTATAATTCTGTCGATATAATTTTTATAGAAAAAATTAATATTCTTATATTTTTATCACTTAATGGGCTTATAGCACTTTTGATGTACATCAAGAAATTCCGAAATTTGATATTAGAAAGCTAACAGAACTGACTAAACTGTTTCGAGTCTATCTCTGAAGAATGCCAATATTAACGAATGGTTCATATCTGCAGCGATAATGATTTATGATATAGATAAAATAGTATAATAAATTAGACTACTATATTAGCACCCAAAGTTTCTTCTATAGTGGTGGCTTTATGTATTTAGCGCGAGTGATATACGATAATATTTAGAGAATGTACCAAGTGACATCACTATGTTAATATCGAACGTTTGTACTGTGGAGGTTTTGTTAATTAGCAACAGGGATCAACGATAATGATTAGAAACTGTACCAAGTTTCATCACTGCATTAACATCGAAAGTTTTTGCTTTGAATCCCTTTTTATCACATGTGTGAGACAGCTCAAATTTGAACTGAACTGAATGGAGCAAATCCTGAAACCGGCACAATGAAGCTGCACAGATTGTTGTTTTATCAAAGCTGCAAGACAAGGGCAACCATGTGCTATGGGACGTTGCTGCTCCATTAGATATATTCCAAAAACTGGTATAGGTATTATTAATTAATGAAACAGTAATTAGGTATATTCATCAAAAACTGAAGGGATTGTAGATTATCATACATTCATGATCATAAAATTTGACACATAATAACAACTTCCGATGTTAAAGGAGCATGTCAATGTGCTCAGTCCTTAATAAATAGATTATAGGACGCCAGTAAATCAAATTCAAATATTATTTCTGATGTAATAAGGTGTTTTACTTTATATATATATATATATATATATATATATATATATATATGTGTGTGTGTGTGTGTGTGTGTGTGTGTGTGTGTGTGTGTTTGTCTATGCCAGTAAAAGCAAAAGCCACCAATATATCTACTATCCATGTTAATACAATGATTCCTCATAGTACATACTGCCTTATTATTTAATATTGTAGGTTATTCAGGTATAAGCATGTTGCTCTTATTTTCTGTTGTTTTACAGTGCCTGGAATATATTTTAATAAAGGTCTTTAAAAGTAATTAGGTGTAGAAGTTACCATTTGCAGTACCATGAAAAGCCAGTGAAAGCTTTTGTTAATTTCTTCACCTATTTCAATTTTTTTAATTTTCAAATTTGGACCATTCCAAAGAAATAATTGTCTTCGTAATGGCAATAACTTGCAGGAGGCATTGAATATAAAATTTAGTAAAAGCTTACTTACTCCGCGAATATAATAATTTTTGGAAGCCACTAGAAGAATAGGTAGCGTTAATCTACTGTGCTTTATATGATAATGTTCTGGTATTTCTTCTTTTAAATATACTTGCAGTCCTGGAATACCTTTAAGAGCATCATGCACCTAAAGAAGGATAAAAAAAATGTTAAAATTTATGAAATGAAACTTACAAACACAATTTAGAAGTAAATCTGAAATTCTATAGGGAAGTAAGAAGATGCTGATCTCTGTTTTCGAACCATTGGGGAATTTTTTTTAGTACCCTTCGTCAGCCCGTGAGAATACCGAATTTTAACTTCCCTCTTAAAATAGGAAGGAAATTATGAATTATAATAATTAGGAAGATATATTAAGAAAACTTTTAAAATTATCAATAAAATGTTCAAATCTCTATTAGTAAACAGAAAAAGAGCAGTATCATAAAAGAATATTAAGGAATATTAAAGGTGAATATTCATTTAGCGTGTATTTCTAATGCGCTGAATGAAAAAAGACTATTTGTGATTAGACAAGTGTACAATAAATACCTCTTGATTTATGAATCTGAAAATTACTGATATAGAAACATTTTAAAAACAATGATTTCATATTTAAAATATTAATTTTTCTTAATAGTATTAAATTACATTATTTAAAACAGTAAAAATATGTCTGAAAGACAAATCTGAAGGTTTTCGATAAATAAAATTTCCATTCTGTATTTTTCTAAACTTATTTTAAATGTAAAATTATTTTTACTGATAAATGAAACTAAGAGTCTAAACTTCAACATTCAGATATCTTTAGGCGCTACAAATTCGGTAGCTGTAAATGAAATGGTCTGTCCTGTGTAGTGACCCCCCCCCACACACAAATCCTTATTATTAGTAGAGATAGATATATGAATAATCATAGACGCTGCATTTTATAAAAATTTATCAAAAAAATGTAAATTGAAAAGCTAAAGTAGACTTATATTCATGCATGTCATGGAAGCTTTCTCTAGGAAATGTTTTGCAAGAATAAATTTTACGCAAAGGTTCAGACATAAATCGAGTTTTCAATCTAGTGATCTATTGGTTGAAGTTAGCAGAAAATCTCAAATCCCTGTGTTTAGAAACTTTTCTGTAATTTCCTGCTGTAATTCCAAATCAACACGAGACTTTATTGCCAATCAAATAATGAGGCTGTTTTCAAATCATTAGTTTAAGGAAATTAAAATATCGGAAAAATTGCGAAACACTCAAAACACAAAATAAATTTGTGAGAACCAAATAATCGTTGCAAGAAATCCGAATATGGCTCTTATGTTATTAAATTTCAATATCCAATGCAATCCAGATAAAACTACCTCAGTGAGACAGGTAAAAACTGTAGCGCTGAAAAATACTGTTTTATAAGAACTATAACATAAATTATATCTTATTTTTTAAAAAAAAATTTAAAAGCTCTTATATACGTTAGAAGAAAAAAATTTCTTTCAAATAATAAATGTTCGAGATGAATGATTTTAAAACTGTTAAAAAAATGCTTAACGGAAAAACTTTCTATTTCATCAAACCTTCAAAGTAGTTTCCAGATAAAAAGAATTTCACCATGATATGGAACAAAAATATAATCCTTAAAAATAATTCAGCATAAGATCTGCAACTTAGATAATATCTCCATTTTTTAAAAAAAAATCACGAGTATCATATCCATTTCTTTCAAATAATATCATCTAAAAGATTAAATGAAATCTGCAATGCTTAACATTTTCACGTTGTCACTGCCTTTCTTTAGTTAATAAAAATAACTGTTAAATTCATCCAACGATGAACAATTCCCCGTTTCTGGATGAAAAAGTTAAAATATTTTTGATTTAGTCCTTTTTAAAGGGAAATTAACTTGAAATAATATTTTAATACATTTTTTCGGAAGTTATTGCATTGAAAAAAGATTAAAATACTTTTTATCACTGAAATCTCAAGCAGAATTTGAAACAGATAGTTGAAATCAATTTAAATCAGAGAGAAATAACATTTTTCTGAAAACTTATGAGCTTTGAAATTTTTTCTTCACTTAGTTCGCTTACTTAGAGATGTTTAATCAATGAGATTAAATTTTTTACGATTTGTTTCTTCGTTTTCGTAAAGTAATTCTTAAATTAAAAGAGAAAAATTATTTAAATGAAATGTACAATATAAATATTCTGTACTCTTTATTTCTCTGTTTCTGAAATTCAGTTTGCGTCCATTTGAAGCTATTTTCTTTCAATATATGAGGATTTCGTTTTTAACTTGGAGCAACAGATAATTTCTAACACATTAGAGGTTTGCATATAGTTCCAGTCAGGAAACGGCTTTAAATAATGGAGATAAATATATTTTATGTTGTTTCAATCAATAAATATATATCTCAGAAAGTTACAAAACATGATATTTTATGATATTATAACAAATTTAGTGAAATATTTGGATGCTGCAAAATTTTAAACAAAAATTGTTCATTTTTCTGTGATAAAAAAACTGATCAACTGACTATTTAAATTTTGAAAAATCACTATATTAAAGGAATTTTAGAGATAAATTCTGGACCTGGAGAGAAAATTTAAGTAATCGTTTACAAATTGAAACTATTCACAAAAATGTTATTTTTTCCAATTGTCATTTAACATAATTTTTATGCGATCTGATTTAGGTTAAATAATCATAATTAATTATAAAAAGATAGAATTCTTTTGATCGTATACTTCAGTGTGTGAAATGTTTTTTCTAATAGAACTAAGAAAGATGCGTAAAAAAAGCAAAAATTTGTAACTTTTTCTTACATTTATTAGCGAAAATAATATAAAATAAAAAAATTTTCATCAATGAAAGCATTTTTTTAAATGGAATGGAAATATATGTTTATTTCTAGCTGTGAAATTAGCATTTGGGCCAAGATAAGAACGGATGTGTAACTTCTACGTGGTGATTCAAAACTTATCGTTGAAATTTCGTGAGAAGTTAAGGAATATCTTAAAGAATTGATTGCACGTAGGAAAGTACGTACGCAGTCTTCCTCTGCATGGAAAAAATGTACAAGTGAAGTGAACACAAGGAAACAGTAAAGTTAAATGGTAAAGAATATAATCTTTATTCCAACAAGGTAAAGTACATTCGTTACCAGAAGGTGCTGAAAATTGCGACCATTTACAAGAACGTGGGAACGCCGTTTTATCAACCACCAACATTTTCAAAAACGCCCGGCATATCACGGACAATACCTGCGGCATATCCGCCGAGATATGTGGTATCAATATGACGGAGCTCCAGACCATAGCACAATTGTTGCGCGTGATTACCTGAACTGAACATTCGGAGCTCAATTTGATCGTCAGAGGTAGACCGATCGTTTGGCCACTCAGGTCATCTGATTTATCGTCCATGGGTTTCTTATTGTGCTGGGCCATGAAAGATCGTGCACACGAGACCACCGTCGACAATGAAAGGGGCTTTGTTGCACGTATAGTGGTCGCCGAAGGCATTGTCCTTGATATGCCAGGTGATTTTGAAAATTTTCGATGGGCAATGTAACGGCGCTGTGAATCCTGTGCTCGTGTAAATGGTCGGAATTTTGAGCACCTACTTTGTACTTACTGAACTACTTTGTACTTTTACTTGTTGAAATACATACGTGGAGTCACATTCGTTACCAATTATATGTACTGTTTCCTTGTGTTCACTTCACTTGTCTATTTAGTCCATGCAGATGACGTTTGCGGACATACTTTCCTATGTGAAATAGGTTTCCTGACGTATTCTCTACCTCCACATAAAATTTGAATGGTAAGTTTTGAATCACCCTGTATACTAGATTTACATTTATGAATGGATTTTTTTTTCTGTTTTTGAAATTTTTTCGCTTTTTAAAACAGAAATAAAAATTAATCACCTGAGTGAGGGAGAGCGAATTTTTTTTCTTTCAAATATCTTAACATGGTACTTTCGAATTACGTGGTATATGTTTTGTATCTATAAAATTTCATTGATACGATATGTCAAATCATTCGTGATTGGCTGCAAGTAGGCGTAGTTTTTTAACGGAAGTCTTTAATGTACCAATTAATTTCGACAATTTACTCATTATAATGCAGAAACTATAGATTTCTTAAATTTTGTAAAGCACAGATAAAAATAAATAAACATTTCTACAACAAATTCCACCTAAAAATATAATTCAATCTAAATGTATTAGTAATAATCAGAAATGAAATATTTTAAACTTATTTAAATACATTCATAATGAAAGTTTTTATATCATAATAAAATATGAATGTACTAGATATTTTATGCTAAATACTGAGAAGTAATACATAATAGTAAATATTAAAATTTAATATTGATGAAGATTGATGTGACAACTGAGCCTCACTTAAAAACTTAATTGCTCTACTAATGTTTTTGAAATTGCAGGATGTTTTTCTTACGGTAATTTATTTCAGATAAGCAGGATGTTAAATTGCAGAATGTCTTAGATAAGTAGTAGAATTTTTAAACTTTAACTTTTATCAATAGAAGAGAACCATGCTATTAAACATTGGATGAAACATTGGAAGCGGTTTGAATCTCATTAGAAGAAAGAAATCTATTATTTAAAACTACTTAAAAAATATCTCAAATTTTTATCAATATTCAGGGAAAAATTTCAATAGATTCACTTTCTGAAATCGATATTATTACTAAAATAGTTTATTTGTTTAATTTTAAAGTGGTTCAAAAATAATTATGTGCAGCAATATTTGTGGGAAATATTAGGGTAAATGGAGAAAATCTCAGTTTATTTTAACAAATCAAAATTTAAATAAAAATTCAAAAAAAATAAAATTGATTTGAGCTGTACATCCCCATTATCCAATAACATCTATGAGAAATTTGATAGTTCGATGTTGTTGGTTTTGCCTCCAATTTTAACTAGGTATATCTGCTAACGTCACTCTTACACTGCAATCATAGTTTTGTCAGGTATAAAGAGAAAACGCTAAAAATTTGAAGATTTTTTCGAGCGCACTTAATGATTTATTTTGATGTAAAGTGTAAGAATTTTCTCTACTAATTTATTTTTCAATTTTTTTCATGTTTGCTCCAGATTTAAATGTGTATAGAATCCAAATAAAGTTTAATTTCAACCCGGAACCATTGTAAGATATGAATTGCATACTTTAACAACACTCAATATTTCAATGGAATTTATATTCAAGACATTAAGTAACTTTACAATGTAATTTAACAGAGCTTTAAAATAAATTTATTGATAAGCTAAATATTGGCATTAATTTAAAAAGATGTGTATTAATCTTTCTCTATTAAATCATGGAATTCCGATATTGACGAAAATTATTACTTTTTTGACGTTAGAAGTTGAATAAGAAAAATATCTAACAACTTAAGAATATATTTTCTTTCATCAGAATGTCCAGAAGAAAATATCTTTTCTCATAATAAAGAACTAAAATAAAAACCGTTTTATTTGCAAAAAGTTTAACAAGGACGATAACTTAATTTTTTGAAAAGTGAAAAAAAAAAAAACAATTTCTATATATTTGAAAGGAAACTTCTTTTAAAAGTTAAAATAATCTTCAAGTTATTAAGTCATACTTTAAGAATATTAATAAAGATAAATAAACTCAATGAATACGGCCAATTTACCATTTCATTGCTTTAATATTTTTCTCAATAAGTCACTTCGATATTTTATTTAAAGTTAACTTTACAAGAACTAATACTTTTATTCGGTACTTCTGAACTAATCACATTGAAAACGAGTAAAACAGTTTTTCTCTTTCAAATTTTTCAAACTACTTAAGAAGAAATTGAAGAAGGACGTCGGATTTAAAATAAAATCAGATGGAAACAACAATCTCAAGAGAGAAAAAGAACACAGAAATTCTTTTATCATTTAAACATTCTTACCCACGGTTTTTTTTTAAATTAGTGGACAGAAACACTGTGTGATGCAATTTTTTTTATAACGAATTTTACTAAGAGACAAAAGAGGATAACTTATTTTCAAAGAAAAACATTTCTTTTTCCGAATGATTTACTTTTTCAAATGTTCATGAAATATGAATTGAGAAAATCTTAAAATTCAATCCCTCATTGTTAAATAAAATGTTATTCAAAGTTTGAATATTAAAAATTTCGTCTTTTCGGTTAATTGTAAAAATATCCACAGCAATAATGTAAAAATGCCTTTTGTGTTTTAAATAATGATTCTGGTGTATTAATTATAGAAATAATAGGCATCACATATTTCAATAAAGCATTCTTTGAAATTAAAATTTATTTTAAGAAAAGTTAGTGAGAAAGAACCTATTTTTTATTCTTTTGTTTAAAAGGAACTTTCATGTAAATGAATAGTGAAAATGGACTTTTATAAAGAATTTTTGAAGAGGCCCTTACGTTATAATGATTTAAAATAAAAGTTTTCAATAATTTCGACACTTTTCTTCGTTTTATATGCGAATTATGTTTGATAATAATTTTATTTTTGATTTATGAAATTTCGCATATTCAATTTTAAAAATAATGTCTTTTGTTTTTAACAGTTACATCAATAATTTAAAGAATGCTTTGAAAACTACTTTTTCAACAAAGACCGCATTAATGTTAAAAAATTTTTAAAAAGCCAAAAGAAATAGAAGATATTTTAAATAAAAGAACATATTTCTTTAATCAGAATATTTATGAAAATAAAGTGTATAATTGAAAGCATTTTAACTTCACATATTTCAATTGGAAATCATTGAAATAAATAAATAATAGTGAAGTTTGAAAGAAAATATAACCCGACATTGAAGACATTTCTTTTAATTAAACATTTTTATAATTCAAATGGAATATTAAAACATATTTTAATATTCAAATGGAATATTAAAACATATTTTAATATTCAAATGGAATATTAAAACATATTTTAATA
>JAPMOR010039453.1:56687-71352 GCA_026543865.1 Argiope aurantia | reverse complement strand
ACAAAATTTGATATATTTAAGTCACTTCATTTTTGAATTATCATATTTACTTGTTTCTGAAAATATAGAACGAGAGATAGTCAACCAGTAGTTGGATTTGGCTCAAAATTTGACAAGTGTCTACATCATAGATGTTAAATCTTAGCACCAAATTTTATCTATCTAGCTTTCTTTGTTTTATAATTATTGTGTCAACTTATATTTCGAACAGCCGGACAGACACACTTCCTCTGAAATGATTGTACTGAAAATTTGATAGAAATCTGCAAATCTGGTGAGAAGACCGCATACCATATTTCAACCTTCTAGCTCAAAGCGTTTACGAGTTAACTTTATCACAGACAAGCAAACAGACAGGCAGACGGGCATTTTCCAAAAATGTGTTTTTCGAACTCGGAGAGGAGTTAAAATGTGGAGATTCGTCAAAATCTCGAAATCGAATTTTTTTGACGATTACTGTATTTTCTCTATACTACATATATGAGAGCGAAAAAAAAAATCTCATATTCATAATAGTTGTAATGATATTGAAGACTTAAAAAATGAAACGAACATGTAGTGCTATGATTGAAAATATTTAAATTCACATAGATGATGCATTTAAATTACTGCCAGAATATTGTAATAATATCTCACCCCAACCAATAGAAGAAATTATAAACACTCACTTCGAAATGAGCACTTGTTTTTCTTTGATGAAGGAAGTGTCACGGAGTTTTTGAACTAAAAGTTCTTAACCTCCGGACATAGTAGATAAATAGAGTAATGACATGGCAATGAGATTACTTAATAAGTGATTGTGCCTTAGATAATTAAAGGTATTACTTATTAGAGTAATTTATAATTAATGAATCGGGAGAAAAAAAACAGAGAAAAAAAGGAAGACAGATTTTACATGAATGTTTTTCGGTAAATTCAATTCAGAGTCACGTCGGTTTGGTAAAGCTATGATAATGACATAGACATGAAGGAGATGAGACGCTCACTTGGCATTTTTTGGTTGTGAAGAATCATAATTTTATATATCTTTTATTGCCATGTTATTGATCTTGTCAATTTTTTCAAAAAATTTCGTTAATAGTTTCTTGAGAAAATCCTGCAATGTTGTGAGGTAAAGATCTTTTTCGATGTCTTTATTCCTAACAAACCACATCTTGTTATTAATTTGCCTAACCTTCAACCTTTCTAATGTTAAATATGAGTCCTGGCAACAATTATATTTCTTCACGTTCTTAATACTTTCTGTATATATTCGCGAAAATCCAACGATACAAAGACACTTGAACGACCCCAATTTGACCTTGTAGGGACAAATACTAATGCACGAGGCCGGTCTTTTGAAAGAATCAGTAAGAGCCTAAGAATCTACGAAACTTCCTCGTATATCCTACAATAAAAGTCTTATCCCCTTTCTTCCGCTTAAAATTGCGGACATTGGGTAAAGCCTTGCATAATATTAGTAAATAATAGTTAAGGATATATATATATATATATATTTATATATATAGATATATATATTTTATGATATATTGCATGAATCTAAAATGTTTATGAATTATTGCCTTCATATGCATTCGAATGTACAGACCGACGGGCGGTAAACCGTTAGACGTATCTGGTTCAAAATTCGATAAGCATCTATGTATATTTTAGGTGCTAAATCTACGTAACTCTATGCGTTTTGTAGCTATCGAACTCACTTTTACTTGAACAATTAGATAGCACTTTTATTTGAACAATTAGATAGAGAGACTTAATGTGCGTGGATTTCGTTCAAAGTATGATAAAAAAGTCTACAAATGTGGTTGTAATTCCATGCACCAAATTTCATTCGTATATCTCACAGCGTTTTTAATTATTATGTTCACAAACAAACAAACACACATAATGCCAGAAATGTGTTTACCGGATTCAAGAAGAATCGCTACATCGAATTCAGCAATCGATACATCGAAGTTCGGGTTCAGGAATGATCGAAAAATCTCGAATACGAAATGTTAGACGATTATAATAATTCCTCTACACTTCACAAAAGAAAGAAGAAAAAAAAAAAGTAAAAATGGACAAGCAATGGATTTACAGCAAACATTTCGATCCAAAAACAACACGACACATCTGCGCGTCAATCGTCCCATTGAGAAAGATTCGTTGTAATTGCAGGGATCCGACATATGGCTCTGAGGAGAATTTAGAACAAACGCATAAAAGCGTCCTTCATTCTGTACGGCTTAAGTTTCTTCACTGATGCAGTTTTTCTGTCTCTAGGGCAGTGGCTAGGTACTTAGCAGATCAAACTTTCATATTTTATAGATCGCGGAATATCAGACTTGAGGGAACTTCGAAAGTTATCGAGAAAGTATTACCTTACTGTGATTTTCGGTATTTCTTGGAATCTTGTTTTTTCTTCTGCTTCAGTGTGCAAAAAATATTATATAAATTTATCATTGGAAAAGAAATATTTCAATCCAATTTTAACATTTATTCTACCCTTTTTTTAAACCCTTGAATGCTTTGCTTTTTTACTATTTATTTAGATGATATTATTCCATTTGGGAATGTCCTGTTTTATTTTACATCAAGAAGATTTAGAATACTTGTAGTGTTTGAGACTTTTGCATAATTTTTTTTATCGAAATATAGTGTTCTTGGATGATTTAATTCTAGTTTATAAATCTGTGAAGCAATAATTCGATGTCATTATGAGCTATGGGCACAAAGGTTAAGGGGTTAATTTGTTTTATGTTTGCAGAGATTTTGTAACCTGAATTTTCATTAAAAAGAATTCGATAGAAATATGCCATTTCAGTAATAATTCGTTATACGTTTCTTTATTGATGGGTTTAAGGCACAGCAAGAAAATTACTGATAGACAAAGGAAATCTGCTCTAATGAAATATCCATGCAGCATTATTAAAAATAATTATACATGCATCGATGATGACATGAATTTGTTTATTGCAAGTTTGTTTATACATCAATGGCGGTATGAATTTATTTATTTCACAATCTACTCATTTAGATATTATCACATTACAATTTCTTAAAATAAAAGCGCTTATTTTAGTCCATTATTTATATTAATTTATTTAATATTTTTCAATATATTCTTTTTATGGGATTTTTATTTGAAAGGTATAAGAAGCTTTTAATACATAGCTAATCCTCTTAGCAATATCCAGTAACAGGCAATTTATTTGGACATTCTTTCTTAATTTTAATCTGAAGGATCCTGAAAACTTTGACAGCCTATGACTACTGATTGTTATGGATAAAATTCATTTATTAGCATAATGATACAGATGCCACATGTTCATCAGAAATTTAATCAGGAGCTCATCTAACAGATGAAAGATTTCCCTAGGTAGAACTGTGCAATAATTCTACGTGTTTTAATTAGAAATCGCCTGAAGCAGATAAAAGAAGCCTTCTCTATGCAGAAATACATTATAATTCTGCTTTAAAAAGTTTCTTTTATCAGGAAAGCTAAAGACATTTTCTGATAACATCTCTGATGAACATATGGCATTTTGACGTAGATGTTTCCCATGGTTAGTAAAATTTCATAATTTCAAAGAACAATCTACGAGAATTGATTTTTAAAAAACGATTTTTTTTATGAATTACTGTAAAATGGCATCTCTCTTTTTTATATTTTACTTATAAGATAAAATGCATACAGGAGAGTTTTAATGAATTTTTACTTATGTATAAATACCTTTAACAGCTGACCTGTTTTAATCTTTTAATAATTAAGGCAATGTTATTTTCTGCTGCCCATTTACTACTTCTGAAAACTTGTCTATATTGATGGCTTAAACAGGACTGACAGAAAACTGTAAAATATGCGGTTACACCTTGGCAGGGCCACTTGGATCAGCAGCATTTTCGCCATGCTATCCAAGGTTTTGTTCATGGATGGACTGTATAAATGAGGATCTTTCAACCATATTTAAAGGGTTTTTATTCAAAACGATTGTCTGATAGCTACTTTTATAACATAAGTAATGTTCTTATATTTCTTGAAAAGTTTTCCAAGTAAGCATTACAGTATACTTGAAATAACTTTGTTTTCAATTAAATCCAACCGTACTAGGAAGTCAATGTGTCTAAAACGAAATCTAGCCTTTTACCATGGGTCTCTGAATTCTTTTTACGGTTAATTTAATTCGATAAATAAGATTAAAACGACTGTTTATTCGTAATATAAAAACAATTGTATTAAAATTCACTAATACCGCTCTTAAAGAATGCATTAGTAAACTTCTCCAAAAGTGTGAAGAGCTGGAAAAGCAAATATATACCGAATTCAAACTTTATTCTTCTGTCTATAATTTGCGCAATTTAAAATTTTGTCACTTTTTAACACGCATAATTTTTACAAATTAAATTGACAAATGGAGATAAAAGCGACACTAAAAAGAATTTTGTTTGGTTTGGGAGTGAAACAAGAAAAAAAGCAAACAAAGTTTGAATGAAGATTTACAAAAGCAAATGAAACTTATGAATAGAATAAATTGATGAAGACAACTCACACAAAAGATTTATGAGGCGGTAAATGAAGATATAATTAAACAATTTCTTTACAAATTACAAAACAAGGACATGGACACGATAAAATAGAATTAAAAAAATACAAATTTTCACTCGAAATCACAAAAGAAAGATAACAGGTAATTTCAAAAAGACCAGTTGAAATGTAAACACCCATCTTCTATTAAGTATCTCATTTCAGTTCCTTAACTAAATCAAGAGTGTTTACAGTTATTTGTTTATTAACTCTCAAAGCAGAATTAATTAAAGCTGTTCCGATTTTTACCAAAAAATCGATAAAACTCATAAAAATCTCCCCAACAAACAATCGGGACACGGTTAGTGGTAACATGATTTAACGAACAACATGAAACTGTGGTCAGTTGCAGGAAAGGGTCAATGATCCGTACTAGGGAATAATGCAACGTCCGAATTGTTCACTATCCGGAAGGATGGTTATATATTCTCAAAAATCGGAAAAGAATTTTTTTTTTTTATTACAAGCTGAGAGGTCAATGACTGTAGAGTTAGTTATTCGAATCGTAGTAGTAATGGTAGGCAGAAAGTGGAATTTAAATGCTTTTGAAAATAAGACGAATTCGCCCAGGAATTGATTGTTAAATTTGATAACAAATCAAGTTTTATGTCAATTTACTTGTTCAAGCAGCATAAAACATGGAAATAAGAGTGGACATGCTATAAAAATGGCATAATCTGTAATTTTAATCACAAGGTATATCTTCATTTTATCTATGTTTATGGATTACTTTTTATCTATGCTTCATTTTATTTTTGATATTCTTAGTTTGAAATCTCGAAAAGATCTTTCTTGAGTTCTTTCGCTATTTAAATCATCAATAACAAGACTGATTGATATGGCATGTAAGATATATTGAATTTGCTGTACCTTCCGGAAGTTATTAAGACAACAGCTAATTTGAGGGAATGTCTTGTCATATTTTATTTCTATATAAAAACATTTTCGTAACATAAATTTTATAAAAAAATTTACAAGTTCTCAAAAGAAATTGATATTTTTAATCCTTCGATGTTAAGACGAAATGTTTACAATCATTAGAATTTTAATGCAGTCTTTACTGTTTTTAAGGTTGACTGCATATTACAATGCCCTTTTCAAAGTATTTATTAATATTTTTAAGATTCACTGCAAACTACTTTTAAGTTTTTAATGTATTTATTAAATCTCAGTGCTTATAGTTTTTTTATTCTTTGTTTATTTAGTATTAGTGTTAGGCAATCAACAAATAGAATCTTTTTAATAATGTAGATTTTCTTTTAACAAATAAATAAAGTGATGTGAAGAATTCAGAAGGAAAAAAAATTATCAACATTGTGGGTAATAAAACAAAACAATAAAAGTACAAAACGTAAACATAAATACATATTTTAAAAAAACCTGGAATTTTAAGCACAGTTTAATTTTAAATGAATTTTTATAAATTTTATTTTTTTATCATATTCCTTGAGGTAGTTTTTTCCTACAACGTTTTCCACATTTCAAGTTTTTAAGACTTTAATTCGTTTATTAGTATTATTTTAATTATTCATTATTTTTTTATTATTTATTATAATTTTTATTATTATATTTTATTCTTATATTATATTATTATATTTTTACTATTTATTTTAATTTATTTATTAGTATTATTATCATTATTATATTCTTTTATCTCCACCGTTTTCTAATTTTTTGCACGAAAAAAAAACAACAACCTTCCATTGATAGAAAAATTTGTTTTAAAAATCATATAATAAAATTAATTCATCCAGTTAGTTATAGTTTTTAGCTATTTTGCGTTCACTTCTGCAAGAATAGACAGGTCAAAGGATAGTCAACGGTTTTATTTATTCAAAAATTTGCAAAAAATTCTACAATTCTGATTAAAAAAGAATATGACAATTTTCAGTCTATTAATTTATTGCATTTTTGCCATATTTACAAGCATAGGCATGGGTGGGCAGAATGTAAAATGATTTCGGCAAAAAAATTGTGCTATATAATGAACATATACGAATTTTATCCATTTAATCCTATCAATTTTTTTTACTTATAATATTTACAATGAGAAAAAGATGCATATAGAAATATAGAAAGAATACAAAGAACATATTTTTCTATATATTTTTTCTTTCTATTTCTTGATAGACTGAAAAATGAAGAATCCTTAAAACCTTCTTTGACAGTTCTCGTCTTAAAAGAAACTGCTGAGTTTTCTTTTAGTAGTTGCATTCTAATATTGCATATTGTAATAACAATGTAATGATTTATATATATAATGTAAATGTAAGAGATGTAATAAATGTAGTATTTTTCAGTTTATTACCAAATGTCTTAAAATTTTTAAGAGATTGGATATTTTTTTAAACGTCATAAATGTTTTAAGCTGGTATTCTTTCTATAAATTGCGTGTCATAAAAGTTCTTATACACAAAATGTAATCAAGCTAAATGAATCAAGACTTTAACATTATGATATCACGATGCTTTGGATTAAATATTTGAACTCACATATATTAACTCTCTTTTTTTAAATTATAATGGTTAATCACATTAAAAATTTTTTTTCCAGGAAGCATATTCATAGCGTTTATTTACAACGCAACACCTGCTCAGATTATTCAATCTGATGAAATGAGCTTTCACTTTGATTACAGAATGGGATTTTAGCAATGGGATAGGCACAGACTACAGGAAAAACCTAAAAAATCGTAGAAGTCACCAACAGCTGTGGAAAAACGAGGAGACACTTCCCTTCTGATATATCAGATGCAACTTCAGAACTGAGAGGCGGGAAATCCAGAGAATCCAGGTTAAGAGGAAAAGAGTTCCAAAATAAACACTCAGTTTATCAAGGCAGGATATATCAAACTTCTTCGAATGATCTAGTTTACAAGCCATTTATATTCAAACATAATTTCAATATTGATAAGAGGAGGAAAACTACAGTCATATTCAGAATGAATCATCGAATCTTGAGATTTTATATATTTTAAATATAAATGACACTTAACGATAATCAAATGGAAATAAGCCTTCTCTATTAATAAAAACTAAATATTTGAATAATTCAGGAAATTTTTTAGAGTTTAGTATTGTGAGGCAAAATTTGAAGCATGTAAAGGGAGTTATATAATTACCGCAATATTTGAATTTGCCTTTATTTGTGCAGTAAAGTGTTGGAAAACCTACTAAAAAAACATTCACAGCTGATAATTTATGGTTAGTAAAAGTGGAACGTTATACGATAGAACAACGTGCTAAGGTAAGATTTGAATTAAATAAAAGTTTTTTCTTCAAACTGCTATATTTTTATTGAATTGTAAATTACACAGGATAGGGTTATGTATGGAATAACACACAGGGCAAATAACCACCACGGCTTTGCTGGCACACACGCACTCTTTTGTCGAAATTTTGAATGATTATTTTGCATAAACGTGACTGAATTTCGTCGATGCAACGTTGAATTTGCCTTCAATGCTTGTGGGCTTGTCGGCGCAGACCTTTGACTGCAAATATTCCCATAAAAAGAAATCCGATGGTGTTAAATCACACGATCTAGAGAGGGTGCAATTCCCAAATTTTCGAACTGTGTCCACCAGACTTTCATTATTTTTGAAATATTGTTCAACAATGAAAACACGTTGTCCATTCTTATTAACCCTAAACCATCTGCTGTCAAATATTTTTTTTTCTAATGGGGTTATCAACACTTTACTACACAAATGGTGGCAAATTCAATTTTGTGTTAGCTTTGGAACACCTTTTACAACATAAAAAATTTTATATCAAATATTAGTTATGATATATCAAATTAATTGTTGAAAGCCCTTTTAATGTAAATATATTATACGAGAAAGGAAAAATAAGAGCATTCATCGGAATTCCAACATAATATTGTTAAACAAAAGAAATTTCTACAAAAATGAGATAAATGAAATTGTTCTAAGAAATAAAACAAAACAAACAAAAAAAAAAAAAAACCCCGCAAAAATTTATATTTTTTCATAAATTTTAAATAATTTTCAATGAATGATACAAAATTTAGTTTCAGCACAATGAGTGGTAATTTAAATAAGCATTTACAACATAGAAAATGTAAACCGCCATTTTCAGATAAATTTTAATCTTCGTACACCATTTAAAGCAAACAGTTAAATTTTGAATCAATCTAAAAACTAGAAGTAATTTTCATGGAAGATTTACAATGTAAAATTCAAAGTAATTTTATAGTTAAAGAAAAACTGTTGAGTATAACAAAATAATATTAATTTTAGTTAAATGTCCTTTTTTAAAAATTTTTTCGCTTCTTTAAATCCCTTTTACAAAACAAATCTTGTCCAATGCCATATTGCTTTTTGGCGTAATATTGCGCATGCGCAAAGGAACCCGTTTTTAATCAATAAAAATATTTATTAAGAGTTTTCACTTATTAAAAATTATTAATATTTAATTAACTGTCAAAAATTTTCACTAAATCCATCCTTATATACTTCATAATGTTTATGAACAAAATTTGAATAAATAAATAAATTATTGAGCAGTTTAAGTTTTTATATGCAACGAGAAAATTGACGTTCCAGTTTTATTTATAAAGATTCTTTACTCTTTTTTTCCCTTTTTCCCCATAAGATTTTAATAAGCAAGACAAGACAACGATGGCTACTCAAATAGTTTGAAATAATTATTTACGCAGAGAAAATTTGGGACAAAAACACTAAACCGGGATTTTAGCAAGGTAAGACCCCCCCCCCCCCCCCTTACAATCTTCATACAGGCAGCTAAAACTTTAAACAGTAAACAAAAAACAAAAAAAAGTAAACAGAAGCTATCAATTTAAATCATTTTATTCAAAGGAACAATAAAAAAGTATCAAAATTTGATTTTAAAAGAGGCCAGTAAAAATTCTGAAATTCATAAACATAGAAAAAATGCGGAGTTGTTATTAAAAATGATTAAAAAGAAACAACGTATAAAGTGTTTAAACATAGCGATAAATTTGGAAAATGTCAAACAATCAATATAACAACAATAAAAAAATGCAAGAAAAAAGATCCAAAAATAACGCAGAATTCAAATGTTGACCCGAATAAGCATTCATCTAAATGCGCGGGCTACAGGTCATTAACCCAGTTCCCGATTCATTTGCACCAGCAAATTGAAACAAGTTTTCTTCTCCTCCTTTTCCGTTTCTTCCAATTTTTCTGATTCATCATAGGAACAAAGGAAGGTAAACATCGATCGCTGAATTTTATTCAGATGTTCATGAACAAGGGGATTCATTACAAATTAGTCAATTGTATTTGATATCGAGTCAACGATTATTATGAGTTTCTCTATTTCCGATTAGGATTATAGTCACCATATGATTCACAGATAACGATTCAGAACTAATACTCAATAATTGATAAATCGAGGAAAATAAAACCAAATAATAATAGTGATTGTTAGAAAGGTTGCATTAATATTTGTTAAAGTTAATATATTTTAATTCAGAACAATCATTAAATAATTTGCAGGAAATTCAGAAAAAACATAACCAAATAACAATATCCTTCGATCGTTAGAATGGTCATAATAATATAAGTTTATATTGCACGATGAGAAGTCTAACAATGCCATTAATGGGTAAAGGCACCTTATATCATGAGAAAACTCGAAACACAGATAGCAAAACACTAAAGCATTTACAAAGACAGAATTTGCAGAAATTAATAAAATAATAGCAAACTTTAAATTTCTAATTAAAAAGCAGAGCAACACAACAACGTTTGTAGTAAAAAAAAAAAACATTAATTGAGATTCTCTAAATACATAATCAACATTCCACAATCACAATTCCAAAGAGAGAATTCACTTGAATGAGTCGCTATAGATCGATATAGATGTACAGTTTCCGAGACAGAATATTATACGCTCTATAAATATCGACGAATTCCGATATCCAAAGGTGATATCGTCAAAATTCTTGTATTTTCAAGAATATACTTTTTTTTTTTTGCTAATGTAAGAATCAATTATCTAGCATTCATTCAGCATCCATTCAAATATCTGTAAAACTTTCTTCCTCACTATGACATTAACTAAGTTAGAAAACAATATTACAGATTCGTAATAATACATCAAATGAATCAGAACAGTTAGTACATAATTGGCAGGGTAATCGGGAAAGCGAAACGGATAATAACCTATGATTGCTAGAAGGGCTGCATTGAGAGTAATTAAAGTTAATAAATTAACAGCGTGTTATTAAATCCAACGTAATATTGTTAAATCCAACGAGGCATTGGATTTGGATCAAAGTTTGATTCAAATTTAAAAGTCGAATAATAAATTGATATTTTGTCATTCATCAGTTTCGACTTGCTATATAGTTAAATTATAGTGTTCGCGAATATAAAATGATCTTATTAAACAACCAGGAGGGAAGCGAAACTGAATTTAATAAGGTTTTGAGAACCCTTAGGAAAAATTTAAGAAGTGAGTGGGGAGTAAATGGCTGTTAACACACATAATGTTCTAAAAATGACCACAATGAATGTTTGAATGGTTAATGATGGCAATTGAAGCTCTTCTTAGTAAAATAATCTTGCCGCTCTTTTTCAAAATAAATGCCATGGATTTTTTTAAAATTATTTTCAAACAATATTTTGGCATCAGTTAAGTTTTCAGCTATCAGTTTCGTGAAATAAAAGATTTTTTTGCAAAAGGACAGACAATAACTACAGAATTAGAACACACTTTCTGTAGAAGAATTTCAATCAACACTTGACAGAAATATATAATTTAGATTTAAATACTCAGTTTAAAGTTTTAGCCTCATAATTTGTTGTATTTTTACTTTCTTGTTATACATGGTATAAAAAAAGTATAGTAATCATTAAAAAAATTCTACCTTGAGATTTTGACGAAAATCCCTGTTTTAGACCACCCTTTTTTAGAAAATGTATGCCTGCTTATCCGTGACAAAGATAATTCAAGAGGCTTTGAGCTAGACAGTTGAAATTTGGTATACTGTCTTTACACCAAATTAGCAGATTTCTATCAAACTTTGAGCAAACTCTGTTCAGAGGAATTCCTCTGTTCTGTTGCTCGAATGTAAGTTAACACGGCAATTAAAAAACGAAGACAGCTAGATAGATAAGATTCGGTACACAGACTTAACATTTATAATGTTGTCAATTGTCAAATTTTGAACCAAATCCAATAACGGATGGAATTGTCTGTTGGTCTGTATTTTCTGAAACAAGTAAACGCGATAGTTCCAAAATGCATTGATTTACATGTATTAGATTTGGTATGGGATTTTGAGACTGCAAGTGTAGTTTTGTGTCAAATTTTTATTTCCATAGTTTGAGAAAAACGTGTCTAAAACACAAATTCGATTTTTGAATGCTATTAACTCATGAAAGGGATTTTTCGCCAAATAACTCGCCAAGGATGTAAAAATGTTAAATTCCCGTCAAAAATTAATATTCCGTAATTATTATACGCCAATTCGATGTAAAACATTCTCTGGCATGACAAGTTTATTAGAGAGTATGTAAGAAAGTTGATCCAGACCACTACTGCTGTTTAATTATTGTATTCATAGATATAGAAAATATCAAAAATGGCCGTTTTAAATTCGTCTAAAATATGCAGATTCATTAAAATCTCGAGAGCGCATTTTCTGACAATTCCAATATTTTACTTTCTCTTTGTCTTCTTATACAAGAAAATAAAAAAAATAAAAACATTTTTTTCTCTGGGTTTGAATTGTTCTCACAAAAAGACATTTTTAGTTATTTCCATACCATTTAGATACATTTAAAATTCAAAACCTTCTTCTACTTTTTTTTTGTTTTGAACAATCAATATTTAACGAATTAGAATGCTCAAGCAGCTTTACAAATTTGTTACCATGGTAACCACTTCCTAGCTCACTTTGTAAACAATAGTGACGAAAGCGACTGGATGTACTAAAGAGGATAGGATTAGTAAGTTAAAATGTTTTTAATTTAAATTTACGCTAAATGGCTTCTTTACAGAAATTTGTTCAAAAATACATTTTGAATTAGTTTTTGTTTTGTTTTGTTTTGATCAGTGAATACTTTAGCAAATTAGGCTTCCGAATAGGAATACAAATATACGTTACCATGGAAACCACTTCTAACTCCCTAAGTAAACAGTCAGTGATCAAAGAACGAAGATGTTTTCAAGGGGGGATTAATGAGTAAAAGTTAAAACAACTAACAAATCACAGCTTGTTAAGTTCCAGAATCTTAAACAAAGTTTTGATTGCAAAGCAATTAGCATTTCTTTACAGAAGCCATTAAAGTTAAAAATGTTCGTTAGATTCTAATGAATTTGCACAAATAAGTGAAGTAAAGCCCCTTTTTGAATTTCAACTTTGATGTGAATGAATAACATGTGGATTATTTTTTTTAAAATGCAAGGAATGCAACATGAATACATAGTCTGTAATACTGTTGATAAATATTTTTTTTTCCAAATCTTTTAAACCTAACTTTCTTAAATAATCAAATAAACATATAATAATCAATAATAATATATATCCATCTTAATACATACATATATATATATATATATATATATATATATACTGATAATAAAAAGGAATGTGTATGTTCAAGCGTCCGTGCGTGTTGGCGTTCCACAGCAAAAATATTTGACTTAGAATTACCAAATTTAGTATATTATATATATTCTGGAGAATCAGACTGACTACTTTGAAACGATTTTTCAAAATTTTAAATAGAATTTTACTTAATTAAAAATTAAACGAAATTTTGGTGTTTACCGGCAATAATTTCCAAAAATATTACTGCTCAAAACGATTATGACATTACCTTGAAATTCAAAACATTATCTTTTCAATGGTACCTTTTTTTTTTGGCAAATAATTTTTCCAATTTTAATTAATTTTTCGGAGATATTTAAAAGCATATTTTAAATATATTTCGTAGTTGAAGCGCAACTCGGAACGTTTTCATTGTTTCTATTAATAATTCATCCTTTTTTTTTTATTTGTTAAGCAGATTTCGGGATTAGGCATGCTTTTAATAAAAATTGTAAAACTTTATTTTGTTTTTTATATTATAATAAAAACTGTGAATCAGCAAATGGTGATATTTTTTTTAATGGCTCGTTTTTAAACACTGTTACTTTTTCTAGCGATATAATTTAACGTATAGAGATATAGGCAGAAAATTCGGGAAATACATAGCACAATAAAGGGAACAATATTAAGTTTTTAAACTTTAAAGTTAAAACATATTTTTCTGAGGAAGCCACTAAAACCAAAGTACAAGAATATGTAATTAAAAGTTTTAGCAATCCTAATTCTCAGTGGAGCAACTGATCACCAAAGGTTATTAGTGGTTAATAAAAATTAAAAATAACGAACTAACTTTAAAACATAGAAATGGGCACAAGTTCAATCCCTTTAACGGTAAGCAAAAATAAAAACACAATTTTCTTTATTTTAAAGGGAAAAAAAATGGAACATTTTAAAGATAAGTGAAGTAGATAACGATTCATTAGACACTTACTTTTGTTTCAAAATTTTGCAATAAAAAAAGGCAGACCTCAAAAAAATTCAGCTAGTCTTTGAGTTTCAATTTTGTTCTGAAAGAAAATGAAAAAAAAAATCACTATAAAGGAATAAAATAAGACTCAAAAATATATATAATGCAGTTGAGAAAATTAAAAACGCTAAATTTTATGCATTCTAAGTCATTTTTGCAATTTAAAAATTAATCACTAACTGCAAAAGCATTGAAAATGATTCTTGATTCATATTTCAGAGAACATGGTAGAATTTATGAAACAGGGAGAGAAGGTAACCTTCAAGAATGGAAGAACACTGGATAATTTAGAGCAAGTACAAGTAGATGATGGGTATACCATTATGTAACCTGACTGCGTCATAGCAAACGGTAACAACTATTAAAACTGATGACGGATTGACCCTCAAGGAACCTGACTGCGTCTGAGCAAACGGTAATAACTATTAAAACTGATGACGGATTGACCCCCAAGGAACCTGACTGCGTCTGAGCAAACGGTAATAACTATTAAAACTGATGACGGATTGACCCTCAAGGAACCT
>JAPMOR010039453.1:8830-40289 GCA_026543865.1 Argiope aurantia | reverse complement strand
ATTAAAAATAGCATTAAAGATTTGCACTGTAAATAAATTGAAATAATTCAAAGGTCTTTCTAATCAACATTGTAAGGTTGATAATTCAACAAAACAACCTACATCCAGTAAAACAATAACAACAACAACAAAAGACTAGAGCCCAGAGTGGGAGTTGGTAAGCGTTCTGGTGATATTAACTGTGATTACATTCTGGTTATGAAATTTTACAGCACTAAAGAAGCAACGTTCTCTAGAGCTGTAAATTTTAAAAAGAGTCAAGCGAGTAACTAATACGCTAATATTTGTCCCTATCCAATGTGTAAACTTGTCCTACATACTATAATCCTAATACATTATTATTAATCTAATGGTGCTGTTAAAAGAACCCAAGAAAACCATGTGTGATTGCGTTAGTTATGTATTGATACGCATCTGTAAGGTTACTTTCCAGGAAAGTAATTTCCTTCATAGGAAAGACAATTTTACTGTCAGCTCTATTAAATGCTGACAGGAGACCGGGTCAATGACACCCGAGCGTAATGACAAAGTGGATGACACTAGAATGTTCAGGAATTTTGGCGATAAGATCAATAGGAGGCGAGTTATGCTTGATTGTTCGCGCATTTTCAATGCCCTGCTCCGGAAGCTATAAAATTCCAACTATAGAAGCCGAAGTTAGTCGCATAGAATCTTATAGTGAGTCACCGACGGAATTTTTTAATCAGACCAGCGAAGCGCAAGCGTTATGTGGAATTGAATCAATTAGTGGATTGAGAATTGCTACCATGCTCTGAGTTTTAGAGACAAGTATTGAAGTTGTATGTTGAGTAGCCAATCGCATAGTAATGATAGTTGGGTATACAGCTAAAGCGAGGAAACAGTGGAGACTAGCAGGCGTTTGGAGAGAACTTACTAAATAGCTACGTAGATTCCCTCTACCTGCTGAGTTCTATCTGGCCGATATATATGCTGTAATTGTTGTTTACTACCAATTACAACTTGCGAGCTGCTGTTTGTTGTAAGCGCCGCTGTGTAAGTAGCATGTGTACTTCTCGTCTGTGTTTTGTCTTCGGTGTATCCGTGTCTTCGTGTTAATAAACGTCATTATTTGTTATTGAGGTCTGTTGACTGCATTACACCATACATCACTACAAGCAAACCCGTTGACTTTATGGATAAACTGGAGGAATTTCTGTAACAGTATTATACTCAACCAGACGACAAGCATTTTTTAAAAATCATTAGCCCCCTTTTGGCGACCAGCTTTTCGTCCCACATATTTATGATAATAATTTAATCATATGAATCAACTCTGATAAATTATATCTTATCACAACAAAAGAATTATTTTAAATTATATTTGCAAGATAAAAACAATACATTTTTATTAGAGAATTATTCTTGAAAAGTGAAAAAATATTTTGGTGTAAAACCTTGTAATCAATCCAGTTATTGAGGCTGGAGAATTCTGTCAAAATTTTATTTTGTGATATCTTCCAAAAATGGAGGATGCATAGGGAGATGACCATAGATGACTATCTAGGGTTCATAAGCGTCCACATAAAACAAAAAAATGGAAAAATCAGACCGATGTTTGAGCTGGACTATAGATTCTAAACTTTTTCTAATTATTTTAAATAAATCAATTTTAATACATGAAAAAACTAACAGACATGTCGACGACCATAGCCTCCACAAAAACCAACCAGACTCATACATTTCCAATAATATTCAGTTAAAATATCATTCAGAAAAAAATAACAAATTGCTTTTTCCATTTATATCCATTTGAAAGTCTGCTGAAAAATTATAAAATAAAAAGTCCTAGTATCGATGAGGAAATGAAGATATATTGCATCAAAAAGGACGTGATGTTTTTTTCTAACAAACGAATCACAGTTGTCTCTCATAAAATAATAAAAACTCATTTAAATTCCCTTCCTTAAAGGAAAAATTTCATGCTAGAGCGAAACAGCGATTTTTCATCACGATACATACATGCATAAAAGTACTTGTATAAATAGAGTGCGACAGTTTTTATATAATAAGAAAATACTGCCTCTAAAAACAACTGCCTCATATCTTCTAAAAATATCAGAATAGTAATGACAACAGCAAGAAATAAAGAATACACTTTCTTAATATGTAAATGTTATAAAAAATTATTTTTTTAATTTTCGTATTCATACAAAGAGAAAATATTATAATCGTCAAAAGATTCGAATTTGAAATTTTGACAACTCTCCACGTTTCGAACCTCCTTGAGTATGAAAAACATATTTTTGGAATTACAGGGTTACTACGTAAATCTAGAAAAAAATTCCCTGTGTTTTCCCTGTACTTATATTCAAGATACGAAGAAGCACTCATGTGCTATTTTTAATATAGTATGGGTTTAAGGAAGAGAAAAAGCAAGGAAAAGAAGAAACAATTTAACATTTTTTTCGAAAAAATAACATATTAAAAGAAGGTTTATATTTACATAATTTTTTTTCTCTTTATTTATTATCTAGAATTTAACAAAGTTCAATTTATATATTAAGTGGGGGGATAAATTACCTCTCACGCTCTTTAACTGTAAATCACACGAAATTAAGGACTCAGGTAAAATAAAACAACACAATGTTTGTTTGTTTTGTTGATTACTTAACAAAAAACATTACAAAGCAAGATTACTTTTTTAGTTTATTCATTTTTGCCAATTCATGCATATTCTCTAATAAATCTGTTATTTCAGAGAGCACTATGCATGGCATTGGCACACAATAGACAAGAAATTTAAACCTTTGACGCAAATTTAGCATTTTTACTGAATTTATCATGTCTCCTTGGCGAGTTATTTGACGTTTAAGCCAAGGCATACAGTTAATAACATCCTAAATCGAATTCGTGTTTTAGATGCGTTTTTTCCAATCGATTGAATCAAAAATTTGTTAAAAAGCTACACTTGCAGTCACAAAATATATGCCAAATTTAATATATTTAATTTATCGCATTTTTGAGTTATAATGTTTATATGCTTCTGAAAGTACAGACCGACAGACGGTCAACTCTTCATTGTATTTGACTTAAAATTTGACAAGTGTCTCTACATTATAGATATTAAATGTATGTGTCGAATTTCATCCATCTAGCGCTCTTCGTATTGTAGTTATCGTATTATAGTAGTAATAGTTAATATAGCTCTAAATTTGATCGAAATCTTCAAATTTGGTGCAAAGACCATGGACAAAATTTCATACATCTAGCTCAAAGTGTTTTTGTGTTATCTTTTTCACAGCCAGCCAGGTGAATGGACATTTTACAAAAATTTGTTTTTCGAACAAAGGGAGGTCAGAAACTTAAAAGATTTATAAAAATCTCGAGTTCGAATTTTTTTGATGATTACTATACTTTCTCCATACTACTTATATGAGAAAGTAAAAAGAGCTATTATCGGAATGCTTAATAATTTTAAAAAAAATATTTTGTTAGTAACAGAAGTTTAATAAACACATTTCGTAACACAATAACATTTCGTTTGTATTTGTAAACGAAATATTATATGTTATAATAATAAATTAAAAAGGTCAATTCATTTTGTTTAAAATAGCCCATCAGTTCAATAAACACGTGGTAAGGATTTTAAGGATTACGATAAATATTAAAACTGAGAATTTTATTCTTTTTAGGTGCGCATTATTCATCAACACAAAAGTAATAGATAGATTAGATTTCATGCGAGAAAATTAATTTGTTTTCACCAAGCACGATAATCAGACAAAAGGAGGATTATATTTTCATTAGGTATTAAATATGTATAAAGTTCTTAATGAAGAAGCATACATGAAATTACTTTTATGCATGTATTATATGTATGTTTAGCAATTCATTAGAGAAAGTGTTCACTGGAGCAACATAATCAACGATTGTGAGACAAAAAAAAAAATCCATTGTTTCTTAGGGATATGTTCACGGAAATAAAACAAGAATAAACATCTGCTTATTATAACTTCATTTCAAAGTTTTTTTTTTTTTGTCCTTTTTCTTCAGCAAACTTTCACTCTTTTTTCATTGTTCATTATTTTTTTTTCCCCATCATTCATTTGGCAGATAAAAATGCGTCGCTCGGGAACGAAAGATGTTCCCGATTTTAATACCTCTCTGCACTTTTCAATACAGCGGACTGGCTTTTCAATGTTTTTTTCCCCTTCTCTCTTTTAATTTTTTTTCAGCGCCAAGCGGCGACGCTCTCAACTTTGGCAAATGATTTTTTCACTTTTCTTCTCTTCATCTCACTTCGCATACTTGAGCGTAAATTGATTGAAGATGTATCTCTTCGTTCCCATTACATTTTTCTTCACAGATTTCTCTGCCGTGGAGAAAATTTATGTACAGCTTCAACACACACACACACATATATATATATATATATATACACCCTTATTCTTTGCACTTTAAAAAAAGTTTGTTATTTTCTAAAGCAATATTATAATTTATTTATTTATTTTAAACATAAAACTTTGGCTTATCTTATTTTTTTATGGTGATGGTTTTGATTTTTTTCCCCTTTGTTCATCTGAGAATAAAACAGATTACGGGTCAACACAACTCCAAACTAAACCATATCTTTTTTGTTGTTGTTGTTGGCAATGTTTTTTAAAGCAAAATACTGAAAAACCCAGCTGATCACGGTTTGTCAAAACTTTTTATGGCTTTTTTTTTTCTTCTTCATCCTCTAAAAAAGTTTATGCCTTCTGCTCAATGCAAAAAAAAAAAAAAAAAAAAAAAAAGAGGGAGACAAAATAGTAAAATACATACAACACACAGATAAATAAACTCAATGTAAGCAAATTCGCGAGCACTGGTGGAAGAAAATGATAAGCACAAACATAAATATATTTAAAAGCAGCTTGCTTCCTTTGTTTCTCTTTTGGTTGAGAGACAGGGGGGGGGGATCAAACTTCAAATGAAGCAGAATTCGCAAAAGAATAATTAAAAAATAATGGATGCAAATAACACAATACAAAAATCTTGAGAAATAAGAGAGAAAAAGTATTTGCTTGTTTTTAAATATTAGCTTTTTCTTAGGTTGCCAGAATCCATAAGCCCTCTCAGCTTTTTGTTGAAAGTTTTGTTGCAAAATCAGCAAAAATAAATAACTATTTAAGTATTCAAGCCTGGATAAATTCAGAAAACACAAATAATAAATTCGAATAACGTTTTACAAACAAATACAAAGGAAAAATAATAATAATTTTACTATACGGGTGAAGAATAACGGAGAATGCATGTGCGTGTATTGATGCGACAAGACAAATTGTTTGACCAATAGTTATAAAATTTGGCACAATTAAATTTTGGGAAATGATTTTTTTTTTCAAAATTTTATTTTAAATTATAATTAATTAAAAATTTAGCAGGAATTTGGCTTTTTTTCGGAGATAACAGAATGAAAATAATTTTTATAACGTTTAAAAATATAAAAAAGATATATATATTTTTTAATATTATCAATTTACTTGTGCACTTAAAAAATTTCTTTTTTTCATGATTTCTATTTATCAACTTTATTGCAATTAAATCACGGTTGTCACTCAAATATGGAAAAAAATTCACCGTTTTTTCTCTGCATGTATATTCAAGATACGACGATATGAGCGAATAGCACTTATGTGCTATTTATAATGAAATACGGTTTTAAGAAGTGGAAAAAGCAAGAAAAGAAAGCAACAATTTAACATTCGAAATAGCATATTAAAAGAGGGTTTATATTTAAATACGGAAACACGCTCACAATTTCTTTATTTAATATCTAGAATTCAGCAAGACAAAATTTATATATTAGCTGGGGATATATTACCTCTCATACTCCTTAACTTTTAATTTAACAAAATTAAGACTCTAGTGAAATAAAACACAGAACTTTTTTGCTATCGTGATACAAATCATTTAATGATTACTTAACGAAAATACATCATAAAGCAGGATTAATTTTTATTTATTTATTCATTTGAGCCAGTTCAAATATTTGGGCCGCAATTCCTGAAGATTTTTAAGCCATCAATTTCATGGAGCTAATGGATCTAATCCGTAACAAATATGGAATATTTCTGTACGCCCTAACGTATTTTAGCTCTTTTTCTTTCTGTGAGCATATGTGAAAATATTTCCGATATATCATTGAATGCATTAAAGGACGAATGTGACGCAACAAGTTTTAATGCACATAAAAATTCAGCTTTAAATGATTGTTCTTGAACTAAAAAGTTCGAAATAGGTTTATTTTTCGACATTAAATTTGATATTTCTCGGATTTGACTATCATCTTTCCCTGTATTCCTTTTACATACTAAGTCCAACATCAATAACGACTCCTCTGAAGTGGCACGCAGTCTTATATGCTTTCCTCTTTTGGCATGACTAGTACGTGCCTGTTTTTCCATATTACTTAGGTTTATTATCTTCTTACAAAGCGAGCAGTACACAATAAATGGATTTTGGGGAATCTCTCGATCGCATTCAGCAAAATCAGGATTGAATTTTTTTATCCGCCCAATTCGTATTAAATACGGAAGGTCTAAAATGTGGAGGTTTCGTCAAAATATCGAGTTCGAATTTTTTGAAGATTACTAAATTTTCTCTATAGCACGTATACGAGGAAGTAATAAAGGACCTCACAACGTACAGAGTTTGGGGCCGCAAAATGCCTAAATCTTCCACCACACTTGGACACTTGCAAGAACTTATAATTTTAAAGATGCACATTGGTGGTGAGCTGTCATGAATACACTCTTCCCAGTGCAACTGAGACGAATTCCACCGGCAATCTGTTATCAGAAGTTGAGCGCCCTCAAACATGCCTGGGTCTCGCACGCCAAAGCCAAACCAGCCGAACGCAAGGGACAGATGTTCAAGAAGCATGATTAATGGTGCTTCGACTTCAGCTCATGAGCGTCATACTAATCTGACAATTGTTTGACCAGCCAACGAGCGCTTGTCAACAGTCGGACCCCAGCATGTCATCAAATGTGTAATTTATGAAAATTGATTCGAATGCCGAGATGATCGTCGGTCTCTGAAGGTAGGGCTTTCAATCAGCAGCCGCAATGCGTGGCTATGATATGATGCTAATGGAAAACGTTGTCACCACAGGTAAATCAGATGTAATAGGTCTTTGGTATAACCTTTGGTAATACTACAGCACAGGATTTTAATTAGAACAGGAATAATAAAATAAACTGCAAGAAGAAACAGAAGACAGCTTACCCGTATGAAAATTATTTTGGACAACTTAATTTTGAAGATGTGAAATAACTGCAAAAGGATTGGCATAATTGTACTAAACAATAATTGTTCCAAAGCAGTTTCCTGAAACTGGTTCGTAACACGAGATTAAGACAAGACGATAAGTACAGAGAGATTATTTAAATCAAAATATAGTAAATAAGTAGGTTAAATCCAAATAATGCCACTTTTACAGACCTAAATTTTATTCTTTCAAGGCTCATGGACGCATATCTACCAGAGCACTATAAAGTTATTATATCACAGAATTCATATCCATTTAGAAAAGGACTTGGTTTTTATGCCATTGAAATAAATACGAAATTTATGTCAAAAACCTAAAAACATACGTGATTGAATAATTATATTTCAAGATGATAAGACAAAGAATTTCTTAGTTTCAAACTGAATCCGGTGTTCTAGTCCGATATTATGGTTCGTGGAAGTTAAGTTTTAATGGAGATTTCTTGATTCTTTAATTTTAATGAAAAAGATTTTTCGATTCTTTAGTTTTAATGAAGAAGATTTTTCGATTCTTTAGTTTTAATGAAGAAGATTTTTCGATTCTTTAGTTTTAATGAAGAAGATTTTTCGATTCTTTAGTTTTGATGAAGATTTTTCTACATTCTTAAGTGAATACAGACAATTCTGTTTCTATCAAACATTCTCTTAATGATGACAAAATAATCGGAAATGTACTAATAAAGAAGAAAATGAGGAGAAGGAGAGCACAGATGAAGATGATAAGAAAACGACAGAAGTTAAAAGTAGCTTACGATGAAAGATAGCTTAGGAAGAATTGTATACTGCCATAAGATTTGCCGAGCAATATCCATATGTTGTCCTAAAACGTCATGTTCTTTAAGCTTCAATATAACGATCATTCTTTTATTAGTATTTTTAAAATATTATTGTTCCATGGACTAAATTCTTTTCCACGACACTAATTTCATTAACTAAAATTTAAAATATTAATATCTATTCTAATTTCTGTTCCGCCAAATATACTCGTTTAAAAATATTATATGATGATTATATAATATTTGCGTTTCCAAAAATTTCTTTGATTTAGCTTACGAAGAAATGCAGCCTACAATAAGATTTGCCGAGCAAGATTCCTCTATGTCAGCACGTGATGTAAAGTTTTATAATATAAATAATGAATTTTTAAAATTAATTTTTAGATAATGAAGTTGTGAGCACGCAGATAGTTGAAGTTATATGGAAAAAAAAATTAACCACCAAAAAATTCTTAAAATTTTATGTGACATTATATATGGTTATTTAAATTGCATAGTCTTGTTTTTGTAAAACATAAAATATTTCGTATGCGCTATTGTAAAATAAATTTTGTGCTTAAATTTTAAATAATCTGTAATACTTAAAAAACTATTATTAAACTAAACTAAAACTAACTATTACAATCAATTGCTTTTGCAATCAACTGCGGAAGACAAAATGCAAATGTATAAATTGTGACCCATAGATAGCAAATGCACTAATTGTGGAATAACTAAAGAAATTAACTATTAATAAATTATTATTAATTGCAGTCAAGTGATCGCAAATGTATTAATTGTGGGTGACAAAAAGGAAACGTACTGACTATGGTGAAACCATTACGATTAAATGTTAAAAAATGTTTCATTCCGACCGATAAATCGCAAACGTACTAACTGTGGAATAACTATTGCTATTACCTATTAAAACTTAACTATTATAATTAATTGCGGCCGATAAATCACATATGTATTCATTGTGGCTAATAAATCGCAAACGCACTAATTGTGGGACAACACGATAAACTATTAATAACAACTGCGATAAACTTAGTCGACAGATTGGACACATGATTAAAATATTTCACATCACGCAATTTTTAGAGATGACATAAAATATAGACAGTTAATCCCAGAAATATAATTCAATTATTCAGACATTTTCTTTACGGAAACGGAAAGTCCTTGATGGAAAGATTCTGAACCTTCTTAGAACCTTTTTTAAAAGATCTTCATTTATAAAGAATATAAAGTTAGCATTGGTTAAAAACTTATAAGGAGGTTATCTGATTATCTATCTATCCAAAACAACATTACCCATCCAATAAAAAGAAAACATCAAAATTATCGGTCTTATTTCGTAAGTGATAGTCAATCATGAAGTGATTCATCAATGATTAAAAACCAAGATAGTCAGTCTGATAATCCATTCTAACCACTATTTTCCCACTATATGTCCTAAAAATGAATAGAAACAAAATAATCGGTCTGCACAGCAGCAATACTATCCACCCCTATTGCCATACAACAACAATATATCAATGGAAATTCAATGGAATGGAATGAAAAATACCAATGGAATCAATTTTATATCCATTACAATTCGACTCAACTTGAAGTAGTATTAACATTGATTAAAAACCAAGATAGTTAATCTGATAATCCATTCTAGCCAATATTTTCCCAAAATACATCCTATAAAAAGAATAGGTACAAAATAATCGGTCTGCACAACAGCAATACTACGCGCTTCTATTGCCATACGACATCAAAATCTCAATGGAAAGCACTAAAATTTTATAGTCATTACAATTCGACTCAACCTGGGTAAACTTTAAAGCTATAAAGTAAAGTACGCTTTTACATTGGAAGGGACGTATACAAAATCTACGGAAGGTCACTAGCTGGAAATAAAACACATTTTGTAACTTTTTTTTCCACCAAGGAAAGGAAGACATCTAATGGAACGTGCACCATTATAGAAATCAAGCCAGAGGAGGAGGGTGGGGTGATTTTATGACATCCCAAAGGGAAGTTTCCGATGAAAGTCAGAAAAGCAGACCTTAATCGGACTTGCATGCGGAAGCAATCAAGCAATCAAGGGGGTTTTCTGGCAGGAGATTGTTTCGTTAAATATTCATGCAGAGTCCCGATTCATTATGCTTGCCGCAAGTGCAGAAAATAACTGGGAAAAAGCTTCAGAGAAACCAGACAAGCATGCTATAGCCTGAATTTAAAGACTGGCTAGAAACGTTGGAATAATTTTGAAATGTGGAAAAATGCTTCTGCATCACATTTGGTTTAATTATCTTCACTTAAATATTATATTTTTCGTAGCGTTTCGTTTAACTATGAAATATAGTTTGATGTCTTAACAGACCTTATAGTAACTACAAATTTCCCACACAGTTTTCTATTCGCAGCAAGCAACGAAATTAATGGTTAAAACCTTTAGATTCTGTCAAATTACTATTATAATAAATAATTAAATTATTCTATTTAAAAAATCCAAGCAACTCATAATGGATAAGAAGGTAAATTTTGCAATAAGCAATTCCTCTGTAAGCAAATTCATTTTTTAAAATCTTCTTTAAAAAGCCATTAAAATGTTTGAAAAATTTCTTTGTCAGTAAAAATAAATAAATATTTGTGTCATATATACATTAAAAAAAAAATCCTCTCGGCAAGCTAGAAAGCAAAGGCCCTTTTCAGCTAAGTTAATATCTGGTAATATTAATTTGAATATATATAATAATTTTATATAATTTTGACGTTAGAAACAGTAAAAATTACGGCTTAAAAATCGCTCTTCAGCCCCTAACTTCTAAGATATTGCAATTGAAAACTTTAAACTCACTTTTGCTCTCGAAACACTTTAAATACAAAAGTTGTTCGCTTTAATATGGTGCTAATTTGGCTAATTGGATTTATTTTCGTATCCTGAATATTATAGATAAATGAAAATTTCATCCCCCTTCGTGCTAGATGGACCATTTGCTAACTCTTCCAAGATTTTTATATATCTAACGTATTCCAAATAAAATTACTCTGTTTATTTATTCTATTTACAATATAACATAGGCAAAGAGTTTATATATATAAATATATATATAAACCTTTGTACGAAGGGTAGTTTTAGGTTCTCGGGAGCATGATCGGTAAAGAACAGAAGAAATTTTCTCGAAATTTCTTCATGAGAGTCATTGCAAACAGTCTTCAAATAAGAATCGATATAAAACACAGAAAAGTTGTACAGTTGTCAGTAACTAAATCCGGATTTCGCTAATCCAACCCCTCCATTCATTGCATTACAACAATACAATCGCATGAATAAAAAAAATTATGATAGCAGCATGATATGAAAATAGCATGTAATATCAATAATATAAACATCTACAGTAATTAAATCATTCAAAGGACTTGACGTCTAAAGTTACACGCGCTTTGCAAGTTTTTATTCCCATAGCTATGCTATGATACAAATATTAATATTTATTTTCTCACGCACGAAATAAAAAGAAAAAATTATAACGTCAAAAAATTTGACTTCGACAATTTGATGAATCTCCACGTTTTAAATCTCCCAGAATTCGGAAAACATATTTTTAATATTATATATGTGTGTTTGAGACAAAATTAATTCAAAACGCTTTGAACTAGACCGATGAAATGCGATACATGATCTTACACCAAATTTGAAAATTTCTATCAAATTTGTTCGAAATCCATTCTGAAACCAACATGGATACAATTTTATGTACAAATTTAACATCTAAAGTACATATACCTATCAAGTTGGGATCTAAGCCCGTTAAAAGGTTCATTTTTACTGGTTTGCACTTTAACAACTACGTAAACGCGGTAACTTAAAAATAGCAAACACTTAAATATACAAAATCTGGTCTGTGATTTTTTTTACTACAGTTACAGTCTTGTGTTAAATTTTGGTTTCAATTGGTCAGAAACAATGCATCTAAAACACAAATTCCGATACCAATTGCTAAATGCCAAGAATTAATCGCAAACGGTCCACAGTTATAAGGAGGAAAAGGGGGATATCACCTTTATAAGAAATTTTTGATCACCCTGCATATGGTTATTCATTTAGGATTTATGCAATAAAGAATCTACATTAATCATCATTAAAAATTGATAAACTATTTAAAAGTTTAAAAGTTTTTGAATTTTGAAACATTTTCAAATCTATTAATTTTGTATGATGTTACAAATACAAAAATTTTATAATAGCAATAAAATATCATCAAAATAGCATCCCATCATAATTTATGGTTAAAGTAAGTAATCTCATTTTGAACCAAGATTTGCGAGTACGAAATTTTCCACCGATTTCTTAAAAGACACATTTTAAAAATTGTATAGTACGTCTCATTAACTCAAATATTTCAAATCAATATCGAAGCAATTTACAAAGAGCCAAATACAAAAACTTACCTTAAATTTCATAAATCCAAGATTTAATAATGGGTCTGTTCCAAGAGCACCTACAAAAAAGAAAGGAATAAATAAACAAATAAAAAGGAAATAATCATTTGAAATATATAACATTTCTAGAAGCATAAATTGCCATACTTAAATTAATGCGATAAAACGCTTCAAAACATGCTACCTCATAGCATTGTTCTTATTGTACTTGAAAAGAATAAATAAAACAAAAAGTTATCAGTAGTAGCAAGGAAATTCGAAACGTAAATACCCGCTTCCCGTGCAAAAGCGAGGAACAGTTTCCCGTTGGCAAAACCCGAAACAGACGCTCATTACGACGTATGGGAGAAATTTCTTAGAGAAGACAATAAAGGGGAAGTTGAAACAGACGACGACGTTATATTCTGAATACATATATTTTTTATAAAAAAAATTGGTTGCTGTTTTCACTTTCAATATAAACTAGTTTCTGTTTTATGCCTTACACAACATCTGCGAACCAAAATTGTGGATAGTTTACACATTATGTGTTTCTTATATTTTATACGAAACACGAGATGTTTTTTCTATGAGGTAACATGGTTTTGTGTTTGGTGGTATATGTGAATTTTCTTCAAAAATATAAAACTTCAAGTTTTATTTTTCAAAACTTGTTTTTTGCATTTACTGCGGTTCTTTTTTGTTTTCCCATCGTATTACTTTAAAAGGTAAATTTGCACTTCGAAAATTAATTAGATGCATAATTATTCAAAGAATGCAAAAGTGCATTGCTTAGCTTCAAATAAAAAGTATAAATATGCTATTTTTTACTGAAAAAATAATAATCTAAGATTAATTTTTCAGACTTCTAACAATTGATAAATTTGTTATTATTATTATCGGAATAAGGAATGTCGAAGTGACGCACAATCTAAAATGACCATACAGCTTAATTTAGTTACAGTAACGTTCCATTTGAAGGAGGACTAGCTCCATATTGGGTTTCATAATAGTTCATAATTTTGAACCATAGTCAGATGACGAGGAAAGCAGCTCAGTTGGCATCTCTTTCCGAACTTCAGGTTCACATCAGTGAGAGGACTTTGATCCTGATGAATTTAACATGCACGACATCTTTTTACATAATGGAGCCGGGTTCCGAACCTGGAACTTTTTGCTCTGAAATCGAGGACTTATTATTAGTTTACATCGGTCGAATGTTGATTGAGAAAAACAATTAGAAAGGGGGGAGGATGTAGCAAATAAATAAAAATCAGCCGATGTGTTCTCCTTTTTATCCTCGATTGTCTGATTTACAAAAATTATGCGACCTCCGGGGGAAGGCACCTCGAAAAGAGGATGAGATGCTTCCGGTATGATGGTTGGATCTCGCCACCATGGAGGGCACTCAAAAAGGAGGGGGATTTGGCTCCTCCCATCGATGACGGGAAGGGTTTTGCCTTGGTCGGTGATGGCCCTTAGGACTCAACCACAGTTAAAGCCAGTGTTGCTGTTGCGGCGGTCCGGTCATTCAGTTTTCTTTATCCGCGTGCCTTCGGGCGGATCGGAGAGTCAGTGACATGATTTACAAAATGATGCGTTTTATGCTTCAGTATAGTAAAGAAAACCGAGTGCGGATTTTGGATGCCATATTTTCTAGCGATTGGACCCACAACTTTTAACAAGTACTGAATATCGATGATAATACTGCATACTAAATTTAATTTTTTGAAATCGTTTGCCTTTTTGATTTATAGTGTTCAAACGTAAACATGTAATTGCAATTGTTTTCCAGCACAGATGAGAAGATAAAGAACCTTTTGAGTTCATGTACTCTATTAACTACCATTTCAAATCGGAAAATCGAAAAGAAAAATATATTCATAAAAATCTGAAAATCTAACATTCAGATGAATAAATACGTCTCCTATATAAGAAAGTATTAATAATAATAAGAAAATGTGCTCTTTCCATCAAAACACCATGTACTAATTTTTTTTTAAATTTCAAAAATGCGATAAACTAAAAAACAAAAATTATGAGAATCAATAAAAATAAATGATCTTATAACCATCAAAATACTGATTACTCGCATAAATTCTGATTCTAGTTACATACATGTAATACCTCAGTTTCTAAAATCGTATGCTTCAAAAATTCATAAATAATATAAAAGAAAAGGGTCCCCCCCCCCATCTGGATCATGCCGGAAACATATTGAAAAAAACATTGAACATTGAGAAACATTGAAAATATTTTAATATCGACGAAATATTTATAAAAGGACGAATTAAAGAATTTTGGTGTTCACCGAGAAACAGACACTATTTCAAAAATATGTTTAAATATTTATATGCAAAATTTGTCTTTTAGATTTTTATGTGAAAGAAAAGGTACTTCATCTCTAGATAACATTATAAATTTTATTCTTCATATAGTTAAAAATATGAAGCTGATATCCACGTAGTAAATTCCTTTAGTTTCCGCATTTATTTCTTTTACTAACTCAAGGTATGTGACTATGTTCGAGTTGAATTTTTTTTAAGAAACGTACGAAAATAGTTATATTTTTGAGTATTTGCATAAATTGGAAATACATCTATGAAACCAAAATATACTTGTTAAGAGTCAAACGTTTTTTGAAAAATGGGGAAAAAAATTACTTCTTTTTTTCTCCTAAAAAGAGGTATAAAGCAAAAATTATTTGCTTAAAATTTCCCAGATAGCTTTCCCAGAAATCTAGTTCCTGAACTAAAATGTAAGCTGCATTTCGATTCATTCTTTAAATAATGGGGTTCGAATGATAAAAAAAAAAAAAAAGAAATTTTCAAAAAAAAAAATTTTAACATTATGAAGCACTAAAGCAACTATAAAATATTTCGAAATGAACACATTATTTATTCTCTAATTCAGGAACTACGGAACGTATTGGGGAATTATTATACCATATTTGAACAAAATATATGCATTAGATTTTAATTTAGAGGGGTTTTGTAAGAAAATTGCATCAAAGATTAGAATTTGAGAAATTGGCATCTAAAAACGTAAAATAGTACTAAAACGAATGTAAATGCAAATATAAAAAGTGTAATTTCCCAAAAAACAGATTTAGAAAAAAAATTCAATCGGTTTTATAGAGAAATTTTTTTCAAACATTAAGAATATTAAATAAAAAAATGTATATAATTTCAAAAAAAATGACTTTTCAGCGTAGTTCTCTACCATACTATTGATAATTGCTTATAAACCACAGTTGTCAAATTCCAGCAACTCATTACACCAATACAATAAAAATTGGTATATTATGCTAAGGATTTCTGTCGAAGTAATCTTTCGTTTTTCTCAATAGCATGTCATTACTAAATCCTACTTTATTTTTTTAATCACTTTTAAGAATTTTTTCGTTGATTCAGGAAATGGATACTAAGATGTTTTCACATAAAGGTTAAATCGGATTAATTAAAAAAAATTGTAATCGTAAGTGCTCACGCCAAGATATAAAGATAAAAAAGATAACTGAATAGAAGGAAATATTATCGCTTATATTTCGATAAAATAAGAAGATAACATAACAAGTTCAGCTAATTTACACAACAAACACTCCAAAAAACAATTGCCCAACAACACAATTTCCATGAACTAGCCCAATCATAATGTAATCAATCATACGGAAAATATTTTTACAGTGAATTCTTGTGCAATTTTAGAATGATGTATTCGTATACTAAAAGATCAATTAGTAATAGCACACATTTCAAAGCGAACAATGGAAAACAAATTATCCTTTTTTCATGATGTTATCTATCAACCTAATTCTTAATACCAAGGTGCATTATGCAACAATTTTGGAAAATAAAGATATACATGAGATGTATATGGCTTTCCATAAAATATACTGCTCTGGAAATTTAAGAAAGCATATATATTTTAACAAATGGACGTAAAACTAAAATGTTACATTCCAGTACATAAAATATAGTATATTTACTACAATATAATAATAATAATAATATATAATATAAATATATAAACAATAAAAACGATTTCAATTTGCAAGATGAGTGATTTCAACTTTGTACAAACAATATTCAGTCAACATTTGTTTTCATGTTAAAAAATAAATAAATAAGTTTTTTAATTAAAATTTATTTGAATGGTTAAAAATCAAGCAAGTTTCATAAATTCTATAAGTTCTGATTGAAATCAGCAAATGTAACGTACTATACAATACATTACTAAAATACGAGATTTGAAAATTTAAAATGGGAATGATGTAAATAAAGTAGAAAAGAATCATATTAATCACTGTTTTAAATGCGAAAGTGCAAAATAGGCTTTATAATGTAGTAAATGTAAAAAGTGACTGGCAGTCCTCTAAGTAGTGTAAAAAAGTGTAGAAAGAGGTCGCTGCTGTAAATGTTACTAACATTAATGTGAAGAGTTTTTTGAGATTTTCCAACGTTTTCTTATTTGACTCTTACAACGCTTATTACGTAGTCTTAGATTTTTTTTTATTTTTTTTTTGAAAATTGGTAAATAATTTTTCTGGATACGAGTCTGCTCTTTTGAATATTAGAAATAGTTCTCATAGTACCTGAATATACATTTGGTTCTGAAGCAACAATAAAAAGTGATTTAAGTAGCATTTTTTAAAAATACTTTGATTTCCGAAAGTTTAATAGAAATATATTTCTTTTCGTTATTATATAACAAATTTTAAAGTCTGATCAATACAGTTTTTTCAACAATATAATAGCGACATCAGTGTCTTGACCCAAATGTATGCTTATCATCCCCTTTGATTGCCAATTTTGGACTATTTCTAGACTTTAAGAAAATTTTGATTATTAAATCAATTCATTTTTACGAATTTGTTTTCTATACATGATAACAAAAAAACAAAAAAATACATATTTTGCCGCTTCTTTGAAAATTCAATACACTGTTTATTGAAAAATACATACAGATAACATAAAATGTATTCAAATGCTTCCAAAAAAATTTAAAAATCCTTAAATATCTGTCATTACAACAATTTTATTCTTTTATTGATAATTTTAGAACATTATTTAAATCATTAATTAAACACATTTCCTTGAGATTACATCATTTCCTAGTAAACTTCAGATGATAAGTTAAAAACAATAATATAAAAAAATGGAATAAAAAACACAGAAACAATTCCTTTAAAGCAGAGATGTACTAATTTTTTAATGGCATCGGTCCAGAAAAAATATTTGGCACTTTAATTAATTTATTACAAAAATCAATACACCCCCTCCCGAAAATGCAATTTAAAAAAATTCTTTAATACTAATGTTATGAATTAAGCTATGTTAAATCACAAAAAATTTATCTTGCAATAAAAACACATTTTTTAATATTTATAACATTTATATACTATTATTTTAAAATCTGTGTCGTTCCAGATATTTCTAAACAAGCTAGCTGCCTTTGACACAATTTGTCCACAACAGTTTCAAATAAAAAAGTAATCAAAAATTTTGCTTTCAACAGAAAGATTGTCTTGAAACGATGTTAGTAATGATCAAGATATTTATAAAAATACTAAAAAATTATTTCTTGAAAAAATAAGCTCAAAGCGTAAAATTCCAACTTTTTTTTTTTTTTTTTTTTTCTAATTTTACAAAAACATTTGATGCCAACATGAAAAACAATTTAATAAGATAAATGGTTTTCCGTACTGGTAAACATTGGAATGCTCACAGACAATTTATTTTTATTAAGCTTATAACCGCAGTCTGCTGTTCAAATAAATAAGTTGAATCACAAACTCGATTAATAATATCGATATTTTTTCCTCAGCTATTGTTTCATCAGATGTTTCAAATAAATCGCCTTAAATTTCACGGTGATTAAATTCAGGTAACCGTATAAACTATTTTTGAAATAATATCTATAATTTTTTAAAGGCTAAAAAAATGCAATTAACCATTAAATGTTGTTGTTTTTTAAATGAAAAGATGTACAAATGTTTTGATTTTTATTTCTTGAATAAATTAACAGAGAAAAATATTTTAAGAATTTATCTTTTACGGCTAGGAAACTGTTCTAGTTCGGTTTTAAACCTGTGGAAGTGGTCTCCCCAAAACTTTCCCGCATAAGCTCTAATAAACTTTTCATGCCAAAGAGCTTTTGTCTCTCAGCGTCTTGCATGTCATTGGACAGTTAGGAAATACTGATTTTTAGCGTGAATTCCGCATTTTTATTGAACCTGACGTGTCATCCTTGGCGAGTTAATTGGTGCTTAATCCCTCGCATGCGTTAATAGTATTGAAAAATCGGATCTATGTTTTTCTCCACCGATAGAAACAAAATTTTGACACAAAATTGCACCTGTAATCACAAAATCTAATACTAAACTTGATATATTTAAGTCGTTGCGTTTTTGAATTATCGTGTTTACGTGTTTCTGAGAGTACAGCCCGACATATGGTCTACCCGTAGTTGGATTTCACTGGCAAATTTGACAGGTGTCTACTCTATAGATGGTAATACTGTGTTATCGAATTTTATCTGACTAACTCTTTTAGTTTTGTAATTATCGTATTAAATTCGAACAACCGGAAAGTCAGATTACCTTTGAATGGATTTTACACAAAATTTGGCAGAAATCTGCAAATTTGGTGTAAAGACCGTATACCATATTTCAACGCATAGTTCAAGTTTTTTTTTTAGTTATCTATGTCACAGATAGTCAGACGGACATTTTCCATAAATGTGTTTTTCGAACTGTAGAAGCTTTAAAACATGGAAATTCGTTAACATCTCTAGTTTGAAATTTTTGCCGAGTACTCTATTTTCTCTATACCGCATATACGAGAAAGTAAACAGAAGAGCAAATTTCAATAAATCATTTTTAGTTGATGAGCATTTACGGCTACAGTTAGATGTAGCAGATTAACGATCTACTAGACTACTGACGAAAACTTTGGAGATCCTAAAAATGAATGACTGAAAATACGTTTTGGGCCAAATTAATTCGATTAATTAAGATTCCTACGTATTATTTTTTAAGTAATTTAATTTCAACTAATTATAAAGATGAATGCGTATATGTGTTTCTCTGGGCATCTTGGCGTTCTCTAAGCCAGACCTCTTGATACAGAGCTACATATTTAGCACATATGCTCTATAGAGGAAGAGAATGTATATCTCAGGAGTTTTTAAAAATTTTCAACAAAACTAGAATAAAATAAAAATTAAACTAAGTTTCACATTTTTTTTATCAGATAGTTTGATTATTATTTCATTAATTTTAGGTGTCCAGAAAGAATTCATCAAATTTCGAGGAAAATCAAAAGTATATCGATAACAAGCTAATAAACAATTCGGTTAAAGGCTATCATTTTTTCCCGAGTGCATTCAATCACCTCTATTTATTTAACAAAATTATCATAAACTGCTTTATATTAAGAAAGCATCAATATATACTCCACATACTATTGAAAGCGTGGTAAATTCCCCGCCTTTATTCCCAAGTAAATCATTCTATCACTTTCCTCAAAGCCTAAATCCGGAGTGGAGTGTTGAAAATTTTCTCCGGGGATCCATTCCATCTGCCAATAAACCCGGAATACCTGAAACTGGTGCTCCGGTCGGTTAGCGGACTGGAAAACAGAAGGTTGTGATTGAACCGAATCCCAATTTCCCCTCGAGGGACCTAACCCAACCTTTTCATTAAACTTTCCAGAAGAAAGTCATTCAATAACCGAAGGAAATAACTCTCTCTGTTTTTGACAAGAAATAGCCACCAATTGGGGAATAAAAATGAAAAAACGTTTCACGCAGGGGTTGCGGTTAAACGATTTTTCAATTCCATCCTGCGCCTTTTTTTTAAAAAAAAAACTGTAGGGTCTGCGGTCAAACTATAAATCAAGCCAACCACGAATGTCGAAGACTAGCTGGTCATTTGATTTTTTTTTTTGGGAGGGAGAGGGGGCACTTTAGTCGGAACGATTTCCGTTTCGTGCGGTATAGCAAACACACAAACAAAAAGTTCTGGACACGCGCTATGGACAGATATTATATTTACAGTCCACTAGAGCATGATGAATATATACCCTCCAAACTTTTTGATATTAATTTTTTTTAGCATCTAGAGAGAGACAGCTAACATTTAGGTTATGCTTATCCGCAGTTCGAAGACGGGGATAAAATATGAGAGAAGGGAAAAAGTTAATGGCTTGTATCAAATATAAACATATATGTATGTGATACTCCTCACGATATTTCTTTATAATGATTGATATGTGTCCATCGTTGGAAGGGATTAAATTTTCAATATATATATAAACTTTTTAACTAACAGTCATGAAATCTTCATTCAAGTTTTTTTAATACTTCAAATGCTTCGTACTTATGCTCCCTGTACTTCAAATACTTCTTACTTATATTTCCCATTCTTCAAATATTTCATAATTGTACTTCTCATACTTCATACTTCTTACACTTTTCTTGTACTTCAAAAATTTTTAATTAACAGCTATAAAATCTTCATTAAAGCCTTTCTTATATTTTATTATTTGTGAATGAAATTTGAAGTACTAATAACATAATAAATATTATATTTATACCAAAGAGAACTAAACCAACTTTTGTAAAACTACGTTAATGTAAATAGAATATGAGAAAAATAAAAGAACTCTATGTAATTCCAACATAATATCGTCTGCAAATTTATTTTTAACTAGCCGCCTTTGGCGACCAGCCGGTTCGCCAGTATTACCGTTTGCTACAATTTTCAATTAAATATTTTAAGTAACTGGTCTCTTAATAGATTCTCAAACAAAACAATTTTAATCTTCAAATTTTGATAGTCATACCAAACTTATACAATTGCTTAGATCGTTTCATCAATTTACTATATATATTTTGCTAATTTGTTTTCATTTCCGGAAAAACTTCAACTTAAATTTAAAGTGGAAATGATGAAATTGCAATTAATATAAAGATATTTTTTAATAAAACCAAGCGTTTTATTTTATTTATCATCTTTATTGTTATTTATTTATTATTATTATTATTGAATATGAGTATTGCAAACAGATTCACTCGGTATTTAAGTCTTATGTGAACTGCAAAATATTTTTCATAATTTATGTAATATATCAAATAATAATTCAACAAAAATTTCTCATATTCAGCATAAAATTCAGTTTTTAGTTTTTCTTTCAAAAGGATTGAAATGCAATCAATAATAATATTTTGTTCCGGCCTATAAATATATTTCAAAAATTATGAAGTCTAAATTTAATGCAGTAAGGTATCATATTCTGAGAAATATTCTGGACACACCAAATTTTAAATAAATGAATGAATGTTTCTATTTTCCACGGTCAACTAAGACTTATTTATGAAGTTTTAAATGTTAAAAATTTAGAAAAATTCACCATTTTCATAATCTTAGGCCAATTAATCTTGAGAAACCTGTGCGCTGATTGGCGCATTTTCTTTGAAACGATCGATGGAAAATCTAAAATTATCCTTTTTTTTATTGAATAGTGATATTCAAATTTTCATAAATCAGTGAGTTTAAGTGATTGATTTAGTTGATTGGAAATTAACTCTTTTTATTTAAAATATTAGTGTTTCAAGAACATTTTGTTAATCGTGCTTTCCACAGCAGAAGCTTTATGTAAAATCGAAAATTCGTTATTTATTAGAGCATTTATTGAATCAAGTTACATAAAATATAAACATTTTTCATTTAGACCATTTTAGCAGATCTGTGTCTTACTAAAGGTTTACAAATTAGCTGTGTGGCCCTGATTTGAATGAATATCCTGTTCATATTAAACAAAACTTGCCTTAAAATAAAACTGATTTATTGGGTTAATAATATAGAGAGTGTAAAAGATCATAAAATAATTTTTCTTGAATTCATTTTTTAGAAAAAATAATACTTCTTATTTGTTTCATTTCCTACAGACACGTGCCGAAAATTACATTTTTGCAGATTTCATTTCCAAAAAGATTTAATTTATTTTTAATTGGAGCTTTAATCAATGTGATGGCAACACTTAGAAAAAAGCTATTTTTTTCCCATGAATGCAAAACGTGCTCGTGCAGCTTAAATTTTATTTTTATTTTGTACGAAAAAAATTGTTGAAAAACATAGTTAAAATATTTATTTAAAAATTTATTAAAAATAGAAATTTAATTTTTAGGTTAAAACATCGGTATCATTTAAAAGATAAATGTTTGATCTTTAACTTCATGTAAAAATCTTTTTTGTGCGGTAATATTTTCGGAAGTGATAGCAGAAACCCGCCAAAATTTCGCTTAATTTTTAAATAAATAAAATTCTAATTAAAAATTCGAAAAAATAACCCCCAGGTGCACATGTCCGACTTCCAAGGTATACACGTGCCAAATTTGGTAGTTGTAGGTTGAATGGTCTGGCCTGTAAAGCGCCAACACACACACACACACATTGAGCTTTATTATAAGTATAGATTTGAATGAGACAATATATCAAACCGTAAATTTAAAAATCTTATAGCTTCTCGAAAAATTACAGACGGTTCCAAACTATTTTTCTTTAAATTATTTATAATTTTCAAAGAACGACGACACATTTAATTAAAAATTGTGAATGAAACTTAAATAAATGCTTAAAACCTGCCATATGGAGGTTTATATTTTTCCAACAATAAATTTTAAACTCCATTTCAAGGGATAAGAGGCCTAAATTTTCATGTAACATAAGTTCATAAAAACATTCTTCAACTTCAAGTTACATTGGCCATTAATCAATAACAGGAAATCACAAAACAATTTAAACCTAGCGTTTTTATTTATATTTAAATATCTCTTCCTCATGTTTTGGTTATTTTAAATTCCACTTGGACGCCGTTTTAATGCTTATTATAATATAAATATAAATTATAATTGATAAAAAATTAATTATTAAATTTGAGGTATATATATTTGATGATTCAAATTTCTTGCTAAAATAAAGACATTTTATGTTGATGGATTCAAATATCGTTAGTATTTCATCAAAATATCGAATATCAAATTGTCGCTTTATGGAAGCAAAGCATTTGCAAAGTAGCTACAATTGCTCTATGATTGCTATATGTTGCTAGCGGTCCCAGATAAATATATTTAAAATGTCATATGTTTTAACATTGACAATGATGATGATGATGATTCTCTTGCCTTTTTTTGTTTTTGTTTGTTTGCAACTTCTTGCAAACAAAGATTATAAAAGGAAAGCATTATAATGGCAATGAGCGATGCCTCACTACAGGATAGCTATTAAACACCGCAGCAATCTTTTTTTTTTTTTTTTTTTTTGTATTTCTACAAATGGCAGCCTTTCTATAAAAGCAAACGATTTTTTTCTGCTGAAAACAATTATGAACTTGGATTATTTAAAGAACTGAAACTAGAATTATTTTAAAGACTAGAATTTTTTTTATCAAAAGAATAACGGTCAAAGACTTTTCTCAACGCGGAATTTCTGCATGTAAAATCTTTAAGTAATTTAAATGGCTTATTTTCATTACCATACTTAGAACTATATAAAAAAAATTCTGCCAAATTAAAAAAAAATATTTTTAATACATGATTTTCAACAACAGATTTTATTTTTGTAATGAAATTAAAGTTGTCTAGAATTGTAATGGTTCATCAAATATTTCATTGAATGATTTTCTTCAATAATTCAAAACTAAAGAAACTTATTATCTGTGCATTTTACGAAAGAAATTAAAACAGATTACTCAGGCATTGTTTTTAATGATTCCGTAATGTCATGGAATGGGACTCTAGAATTAGTTCGTTACTTTTCTGTTTATTTGCATAATAAACAGAAAGTATAAGGCTAATGAAATAATATGATTTTAATGTATGTCAGAATTCGCTCTTAAAAATACCTTGCTATGGAAATAAAACATTGGGCTATCCATAAGACATTAAATTGAAATTATACAACCAGTAATCCCGATGGAACAAATGACCATCAAAGGATGCTTATTTCAAATAACTATAAATAAATGTATTTGTAACAATTTTTGGACAATGGCTAACGAAATGTGGAAACGAAAAAGTAAATTGTCTTCTATAACGGATAAAATGTCCAAAGAAAAATAACGTTTCTTTTTCGCACACAGAAATTCCAATAATAAATGGATAGAAAAAAAAAGTCTTAAGACGGAGGATCTGTCGATAATAATTCATAGGCGTTTTTTTTCTTCTTTTTTTGATTTTTTTAATGTTTTGGAAAACCGTATTGCCCTTTGTAATAATAATAATAATAACAGTGTCCATTCTAAAAATTAACAAAAATAAAATTTAATGGTATTTTTTTTCTATCATGTATAATGTATTCAGTAACAATTATTACTTACTAGTGTGTGTAGTATGGAGAAAGTATAATAAACGTCAAAAAATTCGAAGCTCGAGATTTTGACGAACCTTCACGTTTTAGACTTCCCTGAATTCGAAAAACATATTTTTTAAAATGTCCATCTGTCTCTCTGTCAGTGGCAAAGATAACTGTTTGATCTAGACGAATGAAACGAAATATACCAAACGATTTATACCAAATTTATAGATTTTTACAAAATTTTGAGCAAAATTCGCTGCAACGATGTCTGTCTGTTCGACTGTTCAAACATAATTTCAAACGATAACTATAAAACGAAGAAAGCTAGAAAGATAAAATTCGATACACATAATTAACATCTATAGTCGAGACACAATTCAAATTTTGAGTCAAATCCCCCCCCCCAAAAAAAAGATTAACCGACTGTCTGTCTGTACTTTCAGAAAAAAAGTAAACGTTATAACTCAAAGGCACATCAAATTTCATACGGGATTTTGTCACTACAATTGTAGTTCTACGTCAAATCTTTTATTCCAATCGTTTGGGAAAAATGTGTCCGAAACGCAAATTCTATCTTCGGATACAAATAATCGCATGCCAACATTAATCGCCAAATAACTCGCCAAGGATGACACGATAGTAGATTCAGTAAAAATGATATATTAACGCCAAAGGTACATATCAAGGTACATACATAATCAAGGTACATATTTCGTAATCATTGTAGGCAAATGCCGTGCAAGCCGTTCTCTGGGATAACACTTTTATTAGAGTGAGTAATGAAGGAAAATTTTGGGAGGCCACTCCTGCTGGTTTTTCAAAATAAACAAACTTAATGAGCTTCCATTCAGTAGGAGTTAAGTGGCATTCTTGGTTCCCATCTGGTGACAATTAAGGCGCCCGTAAGAGGCGACGTAATCATAAAAACACGCTCCTTTGTACAAGAGGACATAATCTCAAAAGAGCAACTTGTAATTCTTGGTCATAAGGAAATAACAAACAGGGCATATTCATACATTTCGAGAGGAACATAATGCGGCGTCGTTTTGGGAAATGGAACACATTGAAAACAATAAAAGGACTGCCGATGGAACCATCTAGCGTTGAGGCCCAATTCTTGAACCTTCACACAGATTCCATTTCCCTTTCCTATTCGAATATTCCACAGTGGCCACGAACCCTCCTTTTCGAATGTTTTCGAAACGTCTCTCCGGTCGAGTGTCGCGGCTTTCGTCAAAAGGGGAAAACTTTAATGAGCCGTGGACAATGCAGTTGCGGAAAGACGCATTTTCTTAAAGGACGGGGCAGTCGATTGATGTGCAGTGTGCGTGCCAAGCCCGAATAAGGGGCTATTTGTCCGGAACGCGGGACAAAGAGGCAGATCGTAGGGCGAGTTTCAAGGACACACTGGGCGATTACATAAATCCAAGGCGCGGGTTACGTAACACGAGAGGTAAAAACGTAATCAAATACGCAATTTTATTTCTTCATACGTTGTTCCCGGAAAGAATTATACAAATAGAAGTAATAATCATATGACCAAACCCTTCTGAAGGAAGCACAAAAATATAATGATCCGTATTCTCTGGGTCATAAAATTTTTAGTATTTCTTTGGAAAAAAAAAACGCAAACACACAAATATGAAAAATGGATATAAATCAGCGGGAGTAGTCTGCCCGAAACTGCGCGCGCACGTAAAAATAATTCTGCAGATACATGGCCTTTGAAATTATCTTCAATTTATTTTACAAGGAATTATTTTATTGAACAAGAAAGAAGCTACGTCTGTTTACAACGTGATATAAAATCAAAATAACAGAAATTTTTCCTATCGATCATTTTAAAATTAGATTCTGTTAGGGATTTGTTTGACGTGCATATACTTTGAGAAGGGAGTTTTAGATATTTTTGAAAAGTATGTGCGGTTTTAGGGATTTTTATTCTTCAGCTCGGTGTGTGAGAAAATTCAAAACTCTAAAATTTTCTAAGGTTCGCATCAGTAATAACTGAATAAAAATAAGTGGGAATTGGAGCGGGAAATAAGAGAACATCTTAGAATGAAGTTAACATCGGTTAATTTAAAATAAAAATTACGATGTTAATTAAGATTTAAAAATATCAAATTAATTAATTAAATTTTATATTGTGTGTGTGTGTGTGTGTGTAATGATTTTTAAAATCTTAATTTAATTCAAATTAATTTCTAAAGTTTTATTTTAATTTAGCCCATATTAACTTTATTCTAGAATATTCTCTTATTTCCTGATCCAATTCCACTTTCTCTACTTAATTAATTCAAGAGAAGCTTTATAAAGTCGCTGAATCGACTAAACGCCGACACTTTCACACGCTCTGCGTGAAGGGACAAAATACCGCTGACTTTGATTCCTGTGTTTCTCTTGCTTTTTGTTTGACATGCGATGGAAATCCCTAATAAAACATCACAGTATATAAGACCAGGGATAAAAGGTTTATCAGTTTTTCCCTCATTTCTTTCTGTGTCATTCTGTGTTGTGTGTGTGCTCGTCGTTCCTGCTTGTACATAATGCGTGCATCTCCGAGATGAAATAAAACGACGTCAAGAAATCGAAAGTCTCTTCACTATCTTCGCACATATGTGTGTGTGTGTGTGTGTGTGTGTGTGTGTGTGTGTGTGTGTATTGTTAACCCATTTGGCAGAAAAATTGCTCTTTTTACTTGATGTAAGATGGCAACAGTGAAATGTAAACAAATATCGATATGTGAGCATTTCAGACTCACCATTCGGCACTTATATAGCTACGCTTAATTCAACACTTCGTAAAATAACAGATTTGAAAAACAGTATTATAAATGCTACTCATCGTGTCAAATACTGAATGAAAAATGAATCAAGAAATAGGCTTCAAATAGAAAGCTGTAGTAAATGTTTTTATTTAATAAATATCAGGCGCACCGTTTGAATTATCAATAATCCCAATTTCATCTCATTTGGACCCAAAGAACACATTCTAGAGCCCTCTGAAATTTGAAACTTATTTCTTAACAATTCTCTATATGAATTGTAAAGAATTTTAAGATCCGTCTGAGTACATGCGTACGCTATCAATTAAAAGAATTGAACTACACAAATGAAATTTGGCTTACGATTTTGCAATACATTTGTAACTGTACATCAAATTTAGGACTAAATCCATCAATAGATGATTGCTTGCCGATCTCTCTAATCGTGTGAACGTGATGACTTAGATGGATGAATAATAGTATAAAACGTTCATGCTAAAACTGAGTTTTGTGTCTCATTTTAGACTAAATATGACAAAAAGCAGATGACTCTGTGAGTACGTGGAAATGATAGCTCATATACTTACAAAATAAGGTAAAAAAATTCGGCATGTCACTTTCACATCAAAATTGCAGACCTATACTAAATTTCTGATTCAATCTAACAAAAGGAAAATGTACGAAACACATACCCGATTACTTGATTCTCTTCATTAATAGTATGAAGTTAAATACCTATAAAAAAAAGTCAATGAACTAACGTTTAAAAAAAAGCCTTGCCACAGCAGAAGTTTTCGCTTCAAAACATTGAATTGCTAACATTAAAACACAACAACAAATACATACGTACCAAATTAGTCTTTTTTCTATGTTTTTTTTTTTTTTTCTTATACAACTATCTTTTAAAAACAGGAAACGTAAACACAAAATACATGAAAAAAAAATTTACTTTTTTTCAGATAATTATTTGCTCTGTTGAACGTTCAGACAAGATACAAGAGCATGATGTACAAAAACTACAAACTAATTGAATGAATCGCATTCGAAGAGAGCAAATTAAGTTGAAAATTCATTCAAGCGACTAAAAAGAGAAGCATAATGGGAATCTTTCTTATTTTTTTTTCTAACTTAACAAAAAGAAAAACAATTAAATTATATATTACGACTTTTAGTTCCATTACGTAAAAATAAAATTACACACACCGACTATTACTTTCAATTATCTTATTTCCAGCATGTTAAATGAATGAATCCTTGGCTTTCAATTTGATTTTAGAGTAAAATCTTCGATCAACATCAATTTTATAAGTAGTGTTTTCCGCAAGAATACACGCTTTTTCATTTACAATAATAAAATTTATTACTTTAACAATGACATTAAAAGAGGCAAACACTTAGATTATCAGCTAATTATTAGAAAAGTTGAAATTTAAAACTATTAAATTTATTACATTAACACTCATATTAAAAGATGCAAACACTTAGATTATGAGCTAATCATTATCAAAGTTCTAATTTCTGAAGAGCCCGGATACAAGTTAACAATCTCGTTTCTCAGCTCTGATCAGTTAATCATAGAGTTTGATGGTGGTACACATGCATAATGTTACAAACCTGTAATTTTGCTTCCCAGTGCGAATAGTGTCATCACAAAAAAGACCGTTTTACAGTCATCTGTATTGGATGCTGTCGGATGCCGAGCTAGTGACCTCGGAACTTGGTGACTATTTGGCGCCTTGGCAGCGAATTTGGCGATTTTGGCGACAAAATGAATGATGCATGAAACTTCCGAGAATTTTGTCGATCCGTCCATTAGGAACCGAGATACACCTGATTGGTCTAGAAGTTTCTAGCCCCGTCTCCGGAAACTATAAAAGACCGGCACTCTCAAGCTGTGTGTGCCGTTGTCGAGAGTCGTCGTTGTGAACTGTAGTCGGAGTCGCCGACAAGTAACGAGTCTTCTAGAGGATAGCGAAGCAACAGCGGAGTGTCAGCGTTGTGTGGAGCGAGTGCTGCACTGCTGTGTGCCGAATCCTGTTGTCTACTGTGGAGGTAGCGCCGTATATTGTGCGTAGTAGCCAGTTGTGAGAAGTAGCGAGTCGGCAGCTAAAGCGAGAGAAGACAACGAGAAGTTCAGCCGTTGGAGAGACCGTAGAGCGAAGCTCCTAGGAACCCCTCTCCTGCTGTATTCTATCTGGCTGCTTCGTGTGCTGTGGACGATTACTACTTGTGGGCTACTGTGTACTGTCCTGTGTTCGTTTCTGCTGTAAATATTTGTCTTCTGAGTACTTTCATTGTATTAGTATCTTCGTGTATATAAACGTCGTCGTTGTTTTCTACTGTCGACTGCTGACTGTGTTCCCTTCACCATACACCCACTATCAAAAGAACCCGGCAGTGAGGAAAATCCGAAACAATATGTATGTAGGAAGCGAATATGGTCCCCCACAAAGGCTATATAAAACATGTTTTGCTCTATATCATTAAATTCCATTCCCAACAAACGCAAAGAAACTGAACAGCATTTTGCTGTACGAGGTTGTATTTATCACATTCTGTTAATTAGTGGTACTGTACAACCACGGACTTACGATGCCCTTTATCAGTCCCCAAAGTTGAAAGAAATTCAATCCCCACAGCAAAATTTTGCGCTTTCATCGTAAAATGTTGCACAGAGCATTCACGGTGCGCACTGTAGTACAGCGGCGTACAACACTTCATCATGAGAATGGCAGTGCACAGATGGATCCTACAGATCATTAATGAGTAATCATCATCGCTGAAGCTTAGAAATATAGGCCTCATTTGATAAATAAATCCTCTTGCATTGAACAAAGGGAGGGGTCCACCGAAACATTCTCGCATATACTCTAAGTAAAGTATTATACCAGAGAACACCTTGCATGGCATTGGTACACAATAGTTACGAAATATTAACCTTTGGCTAGAATTTAGCATTTCTACTGATTCTATCGTGTTATCCTTGGCGAGTTTTTTGGAGATTAAGCCTGGCATACGGCTACTATCATCCGAAAACTGAATCGATATTTTTCCAATCGATTGAAACAAAAGTTTGTTAAAAATCTACACTTGTAATCATTAAATCCCATAACAAATTTAATATATTTAACTCATAGCAGTTTTGAGTTATTATGGCGTTTATATGTTGCTGAAAGTACAGACCAACAGACGGTCAACACCTCATCGGATTTTGCACAAAATTCCATAAGTGTCTAAATTATAGATGTTAAACGTTTATGCCGAATTTTATTTATCTAGTTCTTTTCGTTTTGTAGTTATGTTAACTTATATTAGAACAGCCGGACAGACACACTTCCTTTGAACGGATTTTGCTCAAACATTCTAGAAGTCTGTAAATTTGGCGTAAAAACCGTATACCATACTACTATATGTTAAGAAAATTGTATATCGAAGCGTTTTTTTTCACTTATCTTTGTCATAGAAGACAGACAAACGGATGGACATTTTCCGAAAAAGCGTTTTTCGAACTCAGAGAGGTCTAAAACGTGGAGATTCCTCAAAATCTCGAATTCGAATTTTTCGACGATTACTATATTTTCTTTATACTAACATATAAGTGAAAATAAAAATTAGGAGTTGTAGTCACAAGACATATTTTGATGATGATTAGGTGTGTGCCAAAAGTGGCGTTACACCGGTAACAGCTCATAAATAAAATTATAAAAAATATAGAATTTAAATAACTATCAAAGGACTAACTATTAATTTTTTTTTCATAATCTTGTGTACTAGAAGCTAAAAACAGCCAAAAAAAAAAAAAAAGAGCAGGCATAAAAAGAAAAAATAGAGAGGTCTAAATAAGAAATTAGAATAGTCACAAGACAAGAACAAGAAATTAGAATAGTC